>JABUIW010000023.1:5086578-5149645 GCA_013363375.1 Menidia beryllina
CTATCTATCTATCTATCTATCTATCTATCTATCTATCTATCTATCTAACTCCACTAAACCAGACAGTACTGCATCATACTTCACATGATATTTAGTGCTAAAATTCTTTAGAAAATATGAATATATTAAGAGATTTGCTTTTTGGCAAAGCTTCAACTTTTCATTCCAAAGACTGAACAGTGAAAGATTCCACCTCTTTTATCCTTTTTAAAAACATTTTTATGCAGCGTCTTTACAGTTTTTATTTCAGAACTGTTCACAACAACAAACCAGCAGCATGCTCACAAAACCAATTGAATGTGTTCTAAGAAGCCCATCTTATCAAAAAATGCTACCTGTTGGAATCAACATTAGAACCTGAGCATGAAGTCACTTATTGGTTTTAGCTTTCCTCCTTTCCCATGGGAGCGGTCAGTTCTGTCGTTGGTACATAAGGTAAGGTGTTTTACAGGTGGAGGAAAAAGAGAAGGAGCACCATGAAGGAATCAGCAGGGCAACGACTTGGAGAATGAAACTGATTAATATGATGGAAAACTGTTGTATGAGTTGTTTTGTTTTATTCTGTGATTCTATGTGCTTAAAGCTGATAAGAAAAAAAAAATAGAATAACATTTGCTGCATACTTTGTTTAAACTGGAGATGTTTGTTATCACTGATTTTCGCTCGAACCTCTCTGTGTCCCAGGTCCGGTGTGTTTTTTTTAGCTGATTTTGGCCCGGTTTTCTCCTGGACCTCTTCCTGCTCCTCTCAGGCTCTGTGACTATGAGCACCGCAGGTCATCTGGCCCCGAACCGGCAGAATGCGAAGGAGCTCGACAGCATGAAGGAGTCCATCAGCGACATTATCAACCAGCTCCAGGACATCGACCCGGCCAGGCTCTCCTTCTCCCCCTTCCTGGACCTGGACACCCAGATCTCGCTGGCGCCGGTGTCAGACAGCCCTGAGTCCTCGGTGGAGGAGCTGCGCTCGTCCTCCCACTCTGTCTCCGGCTCCCAGCGCTCGCTGGAACCGCCACCAGCAGCAGAGGAGCCAAGGAGTGAGTTATGACCGCTGCTTTTTAATGTCTGCCTGACAACGCTGCTGGCTTTGAGATCATGCCAGGAGAAATTAGCGAGAGCTAAAGTCAAATATGGGTCCAGGATGAATGAGAGCTGATTAAAGTGTAATCTATCTATCTATCTATCTATCTATCTATCTATCTATCTATCTATCTATCTATATATCTATCTATATATCTATATATATATAGATACCTTTTTAGAACCCTTTTAGGGATTTATTACCAATAAAATCTTCCAAAGACTATTTGCAATGAGTCCTTATGACAGAAAAAAACGACTAAAACAACAATAGGGCCAGAGGAAATGAGCCTTATTTGTTCCATATAAATCTGATAACTTTTCCGCCGCCATGCCAGCAAAGATCATAAGAGCTTGGGTCATTTTTTTTCTAGAAGGCAAATTATGTTTTGTTTTTTTTCTCCCTTGGAGCTCTGCTTGTGGAGCACACCATGTGCGATGTGAAGCGCTTGAATGCCTGTAACTTTCCACTGCAGAAATATTCCTCGCAGCATCTGTGAGGATTAAGAGATGTTGATTTGTTTTTAAAAATCTGCCTCTCAGTCTTTAAACTGTAGGCTTTCAACTTATTTCTCACTTCATTTTAAACTAAATACTTGAAGCACAGTTTGTGAATAAAAAAAGTGCTTCCAGAACAAACCTTTTTCTCCATAAAACCCATTTAAAGGGACCAAAATGAAGTCAATACTAATTCAATTAATACTATTTGGCTGCCTCACACAGGGGGCATATTTAATTTTTATGAATTTTCATTTTGCCAGGAGGAAATGTACATTTTATGGGTACCATAACTGTGGATTATTACTTGATCGAGAGTCTAAGCACAGAAGTCAACAGATTAATGCTGTAAGTGCCTCTGCTTCTTTCTGGCCCTTTAGATGAGACTCTTGGCCCCTCTTTGTACCCTGGACCCAAAGGAAGTGAATGATTGATTAATGTTAGTCTGCAGAGGATTTTTGTTTTTTATCGTCTGCTTTTGGACTCTGGATTAAAATGCGTTCTGATCCGAACAGGCTCCGCTCCTCGCCATCGGCAGCCAAACGTCAGCCTGCCCGGAGAGCCCGGCCCGGATCGGACCACAGAGGGGGATCTGGATCCGACTCTTTCCCGTCCCCTCGCCGCGGCGCACGGGTTGGACGGCACCGTGGAAAACTGCGTGGCTTCTCCCACGCCGGCCGCTCGGGGAGACATTCCCAATGGCACGGACACGCCGAGATGGAGTCCGGAGTCCACCGACCCGGAGGGCACGGTGAACGAGGGCCGGCCTCTGATTGGCCCGCGGCCGGAGAGCGTGGAGCTGGCCGTGTGGACTGAAGGCCCGGGAGGAGAGACTTGCGGGGAGGAGGTTTCGGATGGGGCGCCACGCCGCCGCCGCTGCTGCTGCTGCCGGTGTAGATGCTGCCAGAGCGGCCGGGCCCCTGCTTTCTTCTCCGTCCTGGCTTCTCTCCTGTGCGCGGCCGGGATCCTCTACGCGCTCTATTTCTACGTCCCCATCAGACCCCCCGACTGCTCCGACGGGGGCTGCCGCGTCCTGTTGGCCCTCTGCTGCTGCGCGGCGGCCGCTCTCCCCATCCTGCTCGGTACGCCTCCGAAACACCTGCCCCCCTCGCAAACGCAGGCTCAGATGAAAGACGGAGATTAAGAGCGGATTCGGTTTGTCTGGCCGCCTCGTCTCGGAATGTTTCGGCGTCCTCTTTAATTTCATGCGCTTTTGACCTCAGTGTAGCAGAAATCTCCCCCAAGGCCTCTGGAAAAGAAGCATAATTTCCCTCTCTCCCTCACATAGCTGTAAATGGAAACTACAATAAGAGCCTGGCTGCTCTTGTGTCTCTCAGGCCGTGGCCTAATTGTCTCAGTCGGTTTAATTACTTCCAAGCCTGGGTGACGAGAGGACAGGTGGCAGAAGCGTCCAAATCAAATCCAGTCCAGATGAGTTCCCTCTCGTCTATTTATCAGAGAAACGAGGGTGGAGAGCATTTGCATGTTGGCCTTTTTAGATGCAGTATTCAAATGTAAAACAGAAGAGGCTGTCAGACAGGTTTGCCGAGAGCCGTTTGTGGAGAAATGGCCTAGATTTAATACGCCAAACTGACGTCTTGCTCTTTTGCAGCTATGCTCACAGGTGCGGCGTGCCAGTTCTGCTCCGGCTCGCTCAGTCTGCTGGAGCCGTTTCCCAGAAGGCAGACGCTTCAGCAGCTGTTTGTCACCGCGTCCTCACAACAGTTACTTCTTTACGCCCTCAACCTCACCGTCATGGCCGCTTTACTGCCTCAAGACCAGCTGAAGCTGGTGCCCATTGTGGCCGCCATGTTCATCTTTGGAAGGTGAGGCCCAAAAGTGGGGGGGAAAAAACGCCAGTTTAACTTCCACAGTGCTCATTAAATTAGACTATTTTGACAATTGCCCTACTTGCAAAAACCCTGAAACAGAAATCTTTGAGTTCTCGTGGAGCACATTTCTCCTGTTTTATGAACCAGTTTCAGATGAAAGCCTCACTTCTGACTCTGGAATCCTTTGGTATACGGAGGAGTTAACGTTGGGCTGAATGACTGAAGGGACTCCAGGTCCCGTGGCTACAAAACAAGCCTAAACTGAGAGAAAGGAGGCTTTCTCATCGAACACTTTGAGACAAGCCCTACCGGTTTTAGGCCCTTTCTAATTGCACTGTTGTAGACTTCAACATTTAACGTGCAAACTCTTTTTTGGTGTGTTTTATTCGTTCTTTTTCTGTTTTCTGAGCATTGCACACTCTGACTTAGAGGCAAACTCGCTCGGATGTTCATGTCTGGAAAATTGGCAACTTGGATAAATGTTTTCCACATGTGAATAATCTTTTTCTATGCTGAATGATGGACTCCAAATGATTTGGAAATTGCCTAATATCCTGTCCCAGAGCGTTGTGCGGCAGCAGTAGCTTCTCCCATCATTGCCGATGCCCTCTTTCCTTGATTTCGTGTTAACGCACACCTGGATGCTCCCGAGCAAACTGCAGAAATGTCGCCTTTATAACAATACTCACACATTTGGTTGATTTTCTGCGACTCTGCATGAGTCTCTGCACTGAAATGTGGCCTGCTAAACATGTGACCACCTGTTGTTTCTTTCTGTGGTGTTTTTTTTATGTCTACCTGCTCCTGGCAAATATAAAAAGCAACAAAAAAACGATAATATGGATACACTCAGTGAATAACGTTAGACATTACTGTTTCCTGTCACAATCTCCTCACAAACAAAAGTGAATATCAGATCCATTTCTATGAGGAAATATTGACTGTTTTTTTTTCCATGGTGCGCTGTTGAAATAGTTTAGATACCCATTAATATACCCTCATTTCTTAAAGATATTAAATTTGACCAGCGATATGGAAGATTAAAGAGGAAACTCCAACAACCTTTTCAGCCTTACTGTTAACACCTATCGACATTCATGACATTTCCATTAATTTTTTTTAAAGGAAAACTTAGAACTTAAGCATTCTAGTGTAACTATTTGTCATTTATGTTCCAACTGAGTCTGATTTTGTGTCTGGTGTGTTTCGATCCTCCACAGGCTTGTTTACTGGCTCAGCCTGAACACGTGCAGCTCCTGGCGGGGCTTCGGCTCGGGCCTGACCCTCTTCCCGCTTCTCGCCATGGTTGCTCTGAATCTGTTCCTCATGTACACGCTCAGTCTCACAGAGCCCCTTTTTGGCTCTCAGGATGTCCTCTATAATCAGGTCACCCCCTCTTCCTGGTCGAGGGAGACATCACAGAGCCCGAGTGGCAAACCAGACATCCTGGACGCTCAGTGAGGAGGCAAGACGGCTTTCTTCTCTAAGAGGCCATCTCTCCAAAAATAGGCCATTCCTGTGGTCTGCTCCTCAGCACAGCTACACCCGCTGCCGCTATAACCTCCAAACTGTGACGGCTTAACTTGTGTTCTCTGCTCCTCCTGTGCACAGCCTACATTTTATGTGGATTTGTTTTTTTTATTATGTGAAACACAAGACGTCTGCCTGCGAGTGACCGAGGATGCCTTTGAACAATGCTGATGCAAAGTTCTAAAACATTTGCCCTTTTAAGCTATTCCAGTGCCTATATTTAAAGTTTTAAACTCTATGTACTCAAAAGCTCTTCTATATATATAAGCCTCCATTTGGTTTGACCCTAGAAACAAACACAGAGCAGGTCCAGTTATCAACCTTTTTTTTATTTTGACTTTCCAAAATCTTTGTACATGATTAGGACAAAATAAAAGCCGTTTGTACAAAAGCATCTAATCTGTCTTTTACAGTTGGTTTTTCATTAACCAGACGCTGCCTTTGCCTTCTCTAGGCAGCTATTCCTAGAGGAACAGCGGTGCGTTTTCAGTCCCGGGACTGTCATTATGTGATAACATGCTGTCAGTGTTGCTCTACATCTCCACCCTGCTGGCGTGTTCACCACCGCTGAAGAACCCATCGGTTTGTGGCACCAAAGCGAGGCCAAAACCAAAAAAAGAATAGGATGCATTTAGACTCTTTTGAATTCTCGGTCAAAGGGAGATGAATGAGCCATCGAGATGTCTTTAATTAGAGACAATTCATTTTCAAAGGAGAGACAAAACCTTGAAAACACTGCTTTATGAAGCTCAAAGGCTGAGATTTATTTCCTATTTCTTCCTTAGGTCAGTGGATGTCCTAAATATGCTGTACCACGTGTAATTAGAACGTTTTTGCCTGAATGCCCAACTGACAACTTTGGCATAAATATTGGTGTATATTTTTAGTCATCTAAGTCATTGCAATCCTAAGGGTTTGAATATGGGAAACCGGCCCTAGAGTGCAAGACATTTCATCTCTCATCTGAAAATCTTAATCAGAGCGTCTTCTAGATCCAAAATAAACCCAGTTGCCTCTGTTCACGCTTTTAGGATTGACATAAAGGCTTCTGCTATCCTCTGTACCCCCATGCTCGTTCAACAGTGGTAGAATGGGAGAGTTTCCTGCTTTGCCTGGCTATTCGGGAGCAGCTGCCTCTGCTCTGAAACGGTTCTCATTCAGTGTGACGCCCTGTTGTAGCTTCACATGACAGAACACAAGCAAAAAAAACAAGCTGCCAGAATTGAAGTGTATTTGGGGTGAAATTCTGGGGGTTTACACGATCTCACCGCAGGGATGATCAGCCGCTGTTTTGAAGATTTCCTGCTATTATTGTGAATGGAGAGTCTTCTCTGGAGATGACTCCTATTTCATAAGATTTCAGGAGAAAAATTCCATTGCAGCTCCATCTGCTTTGATTCAGCCACAGAAACTAAAAATGTTTGTTTTGTAAGTTTTTTTTTTTTTATCATGGATCATCCCAAAAATACTGACATTTACCACTATATCAATATGTTTCTGAAGTTCCTTCCAACAACAGACCTTAAAATGAGTTTGAATTAGGAATTTGGAAGGAAGGAAAATTTTATTTTCCTTCCATGCTCTCTGAGTAGCGTGGGGGACTGGAGCCTTTTTTTAATATTCTAATTTGGCTTCACCCACAGCTTAGCATCTCTTCTAATTTCCATGCTCTATGCCTCTGAAATGCAAACTAGTTTAGGAGTGTGTGTTTTTTTTTGTGTTTTTTTTGCTCTGTAAAGAACACATAGATTACATGCACCTTTCTGAGACCTTAAACTCAGATTCTGATTGAATAGATTTTTTCAAAAGTTTTTCATAAGTCTGCCAATGGTGTAATGCGTTCAATCAGCTTTCTTGAAGCAGAGAAAAATCTTTAACCAGAATGACAGTGGCCTCTAGGGATGGGTGTTTGAGGTCCCTGCTAGAGATGCTGCTCTGCGAGATTTAAAGCAGAACTCTTTAGCCATGACATCCATTTCTGCAATGGTTCAATCATATCTATATAATGTATAACAGAAACTTTTGTGGGTGAGCTAACAATGTTTGACGCAATAAGACTTTCATTACAACGTTTTTCCATATGTTTAGGTCAGCCTGAGAGCTTTCTCAGAAATAGAAAATATATATATTCATGTTGAAAACAATTATGCGATGCAGCTTCAAACTACTTGTATATTTTCTGTGATATTTACTTGAAGCACAAAATAAAGAAACCTGACATAATTTGTTATGAACTAAATAAGATGAATGTAAGCAAAACCAAAGGTCCTTAGACTTGTTTTGACACAGAGTAGCTCACCACGGTTGATTTTCTTCTGATTCCACTTGAACAGATTTGGTATATCCATGAAATATGCAGAAAACTTGGGAAAATTTCAGTTCCCCTGGTGCCTCTCTGGAGGCTATCCAGTCAGACCTCGGTTTTCTGTCTACAGTGCCCGTCTCAATTTTGTGTCTAGTGTTAAAGTTTTGTTCCTTCACACAGGTGTTGTCGAGAAACACAAACAGAACAAGAACTTTGATTTATATCAATCTGAGCACAACCTCCCAACTGAAGATTGAACCACATATTACAGTGTCTGACCTTTTAAGTTACTCACAGGAAACGTGGGAACAGACAGAAGAGGAACACTAAAATAAGGCAGCTTTTCTGAGACTTTTGTTTGAGTCATTTTAAATGTTGTGTTGTTGCAACACTTGCGAATGCAGGTCAAACAGTCCAGCCAGGCAATAACTCAAATCTGGGTCAAACAAACTCACAACTTAACTCTGAAAGAAAAGACAGAATTACGACTTGTGTCTGAATCATCCGACTAAATTTGCATGAAAACCTCTTAATCATTATATATGAGCACACAAACACTGTATCTGTAATGAGTACGTCACAAATAACACATGAAAAAGAAAACAAATCACACGAAAAAGACAAAAAATCAAGAAAAAAAACAAAAATGATCAACGGGTTGCCTCTTAGATATAAAATAATGTCAGGACATGCAATGTTATTTTTGAAGACTTTTTAGAATCTCAGTTATCTGTGTTGTTTAAACAGGGCTGTATTAGTTAAATTTGTTAATTCATTTTTAAATTAGGCCATTCCTTATTGTGAGAAAATGCTCTTGTAACCTGGATTTCGGTCACGTAATGGACCCGCACACGTCGCCACCTGCTGGTCATCCCGAAGAATGCTTCATTTCGTGTGATGAACTGAAATCGACCATCTTTTCAGTATATAGACGTACATTTATTTAACTACAGCAAACAGCATAGTGATAGAAAAATAAAATGTTTTATTAAATTGATTTCAATAAACTGTGTCACGTGGCAGCAGCGCCCTCAGCAGCTCGAGCTCGTACACGCACCGGAAGAGGCAGTTTGATGTAACCAGAATCTGAAAGATGGCGGCGCTGGTGGGTAAGTGATGTTTTGACTCAAAAAGACACGCTCTTTAAGTTGACACCGTTGAGTGTCTCGATTTATGTCCTTTTCGGAATTAGAGAAAATGTTCAGCACAATAACACATGTGTCAGTGGTTGGGCTGTGTTTGTGGTATTATTTGTTACTTTTAACGATTGCGCACGCTGACCTTGCTCTGTCTGCGCGAGCAACACAGTTAGCCAGGTTAGCTAACAGTCTTAACACTTAATCAGCCTATCAAACCAAAATTGTTATTTATTGTTTAACTATAACTATTCTCAAAATAACCCAAATAGTTGTTGGTACCGTGTTATTTTGTGTCTGTTTAGCTGGTTTACTTAACCTGACAGATGATACAACATACGTCAACAAATGTGCACACATTATGAAACCAAACTTTTCGGGAAAACTTTGCATTTTAAAGTTATCACAGGCATTTTTCCATCACAGGGTCACAGAGAAAACCAGCCAAGACTGTTAGGGACTTATTAAGGGATACTTTAGAGATCGGCGTATATTTGGACTGTTGAAGACCGCAATATACTAAGAATTTCGGTAACATATCATAGTTGCAGCTGTACAGGGATATTGACTGTGTCACCCAGCTAAAAGAAAATAAGTGAGATTCATGGAATTTGAGTACAGAAATTTACAAAACACAGTTAAGTCAGAAATATGTCTACAAGGATTACTGTCCAACCTAATGTGATTAAAAATAGAACTTTCTATATTTGATATACATTGCTTTTAATTATTTTGAACAGCATGAGAGCATCCTGACAGCTACAAAACCCTCCTACATCCATGTATTCTCTTTTTTCAAATCACATATGGTCATGTTTGTTTGTTTTTTGGTATTTTCATTGTTTACTTGTAATTGGATACTTTGGCACTTCTGTTTTGAAAATGTTGCATACATTGACTCTGCCATTTCTGCTGTGATGTTTGACTCTTTCAACATTTTTCCCCGATCAGTTTTTTTCTGAGTTTTTCTTTTTATGTCTTTATTTTGTAGCTCCTCGCTTGGCTTTATTTGGCTCTTTTTCAACGAGGTGAGAACATCCTAATCCTTTTACCTGTTTGTAAACGGATCTGTCCCTGACCTGCTTTTTAGACACACAGCTGCTAAACTATAGTATACCGATGAAGGAAGGTTTTGTTTTTCAAATTTATTAAACTCAATGTAATTGTTTGTTCACTATATAATCCATCATTAAAGCACCGGATCCCACTGAAAGGGAAAGCCTGAAACATTAGCTTTTTTCTTTTACTGATCAGTTTAATATATTTTGGCAGAAGGAGTGCTCAACTTGCCTGCTGTTAAGAGGCACTGTCTACTTAAGCTTTAAAAGCATCCCAAATTTTGGGAGGCTCAGTCTGCTTCTCATAGAAATCCATCCATCTGTCCATCAGACACACCATCACCACATCACCGGCTTCCCTTCTCAGTATAGCAAACTGATCCTGCTTTTGATCTGATGCCCTTTTGCACCTCACTTTTAGATTTTCTTTGTTTGTCATTTCATTTCCCCTCCTGTTGCCTCTCTCTTATCCTCTCTGTTTTGTGTGTCTCTCAGGCCCATTTCAGTTTTTGCTTTGCAGCAGAAGAGTGTGCACAGCAGCGCTAAAAATGACAACACCAGCCAAAGGTCAGTCTGCGGGAACGCTGCCGTCACAAATCATAGCACATCCTCACAAATGCTGGTGACGTGGTGAAGCAGCCCACCTCTTCCGTTACAGCGTGGTGCCGGTCAGGGAGAGGAGCACGGCGGTGGCAGCAGCAGCCAAACCCTCGGCTGTAGCCAGCAGTAAGGGGGAGTATGTCGTCACCAAGCTGGACGACCTGGTTAACTGGGCCCGCAGGGTAGGTGTCCGTCAGCCTGTGGGCTCTTTGGAACACGCAGAATGTTGTGATTACATCCACAAGTGTAATGGTGTCTAAATTTGGAGAAAATGTATCAAAAAAACCTTGAAAAATAATCAGTGTGGCAGTGATCTCGCAGCTTTACTTCTCCCTGTTGGACGTAATAAGTATCCACGCTCTCTGCGACCCCCCCCCAGAGCTCCCTGTGGCCCATGACCTTCGGCCTGGCGTGCTGCGCCGTGGAGATGATGCACATGGCGGCTCCCCGCTACGACATGGACCGCTTTGGAGTTGTGTTCAGAGCCAGTCCCCGACAGGCCGACGTCATGATTGTGGCAGGAACGCTGACCAATAAGATGGCTCCTGCTCTGCGCAAGGTGAGGGCAGGGACACCGATGGTGGGATTTATTTATTTTTTTTAATATCCGCTGCTGCTGCTGTGGTGACAGTTGCCAGAGCAGCTGTCCCACGTAAAGGCTGCTTCAGGTTCGACTGGGCTCTGTGGAACGGAGGATGGAGCTGGGGTAAGTTTTGTCAGGGGGCACACACACCGGCTGAGCTCCCGGTTGGAGGTGTCTGTGCGCAGAAGGGCAGGATGGGAACTCTGGAGCTGAACAAAGGCTGGCTGGATTATGAGCAGTGTGCCAATGGATTGGCGGGCAGGCTTCAAGCCTTCCTCCAGCTGGATGTACAGATTAGTTGTGAGTCAGACTTTATATAACAGCATCTGAACGGCTCCTTCCATCCAACAGGTGTACGACCAGATGCCCGAGCCCAGATACGTCATTTCTATGGGAAGGTAAGTTAACTCGTTCCCCTTTTCTATCGAATATATGATGCAATTTTCTGTTTGTTTTTTTTTTTATTAGAATTTTTATTTTTTTTAGAAAGAAAACACTTACGCAAATGTATAAATGTGCTCAATGTGAGAATGCTCTACAGCCTTCTCATTATTGTGTTTTTTTTCCTGTACATTTTTGGGCACCTATCTTTGGCTATGAGTTATTCCATCATTTAAATATGAAAATTTCAGCTCTGTTTCCTCAAACAAATGAAACAATTGATCAAACAAATGAAATCTTTCTCCTCACACCTCAGTGCCACTGCTTTGTCAAGTTGTTTTTTTAAGATTGACTTTTAAATCGTGTACTCATCGATGCATAGACTCAGCTGAAACACTGGGCTAAAGACAGGAATGGTTTGTGTCCTGTTTTCCAGCTGTGCTAATGGAGGAGGGTACTACCACTACTCCTACGCCGTTGTCAGAGGCTGCGACCGGATCGTGCCGGTGGACATTTACGTTCCAGGTAGGCTCCCCTGGCCGTGCGCCAGCCAAACAAACAGCTCCCGTGCTGATTCAGAAGCGGCCCCCGGCTTAGACTCGGTATGAGCTGAAAGGCGCTAACGGATGCACGTGTTT
Source organism: Menidia beryllina (assembly GCA_013363375.1). Lineage (NCBI taxonomy): Eukaryota > Metazoa > Chordata > Actinopteri > Atheriniformes > Atherinopsidae > Menidia > Menidia beryllina. The sequence goes on from JABUIW010000023.1 coordinate 5,098,219, forward strand.
CATCCATAACTCAGCTTTAGTTTTGTGGCATCGGAAGTGTGCAGAAGTATGAAGATCAGCATATGACTACGGCTCTGGTCAAGAGAGAGATTACTGTCTTTTTCTGGATTTCAGGGAACTTGTTCTTGGATTCAAATTTAAGCGGGTTCACACTAAGAGACTCATGTAAGCCAACCAATCCCCAGACTAACTCTTTTTTTTTTTTTTCAAGTTATTTTTATTGAAACAAATGATAAGATAATATCAATAAGGAATACAGTTCACTTTTTTTTTTTCTTTTAAGATAAACATATACTTGTGCAGGTGTAACAGACTAACTCTTAAGGGCTGTTAGCATGATAACCGTGACATCTAATGACCAGCGCCAGCTGACAAAACCCCCACTCATACTCCACCCTGTCTGCTCTCACTCTGGAAGACAAGAGAGGGACGTAGTTTTTCTGGCACTTTGAAATATCTCCTGGATCTGTCCCACCTTCGCATCAGATTCTATTGACAGCGTGTGCGCTGAGGTCCTCGGGCGGGGGCCCTCTGTGCGTTCCAGGGGCCTGGCTGAGAACTAAAGGGGACAGAGGGCTGCACACGGGGCCCCGAGGCTCTGGAACAATCTGCCCATGGAAAGCAGTCAGCTGACTCGGTGACCTCATTAAAGGTCTTTTAAGAACACTCTCCCGTGACTGCTTATTTCAGTCGAGATGTCTTTTTATTCCGGACATTCTTTTTTCCATGTCATCTTCAAACTGCGTTTTGCTGTTTCTTTTATTTCTTTTACTGTCGTTTGTTGAGCTTTTTTAACAATAAGATAAAAAACAAACAACTAAGACTACTGCAGCCCAATGGAGTTTGGCTATAGTTTCTTTTTCTATTTATCTTTTGTTTTAGTTCTTCCAGTTTTCACGAAATATTCCCCATAGAATTATTGTTGTAGCTATGTTTTTTTTTTTGTTGTTGTTGTCTAGGGAAAAGAAATAGCCATGTTTAACCGGAGATGATATAAAATATTTTATAGTAAATGAAACCGGCTTGAGGTCTCGCTGCCCAACCTCATCAATCAATGCTTCTAAGCAGGGGCAGTTTTTTGGATTTCACAGAACAGAGGAGTCTGGTCCAGCAACAGATAATCATCAATGATTTTGGAAGATATTCGACTTGTTTTGGGGCGTGAGCGCATCTTTTCGATCCTTCATTTCTCAGTCCACATCAGTCAGTTTGACTTCCAGTTGTGCAATCTGTCTCATTTTGAGTGGAAGTCACAGAACCAGTTGTTGCCTGATATTTATTTCCCAGCAGCTGTCTCTGGCCTGCGTTTCTGGAGGTTGCTGGTTCAATCCCCAGCTTTCTCACTCTTTATGTCCAAGTAACTTAATGCAAGATACTGAACGACCCACATGTGTTCCTCACATTTCGGTCACTTTTTATGAAAGGGGCAAATGTATCCCCTATCGCCCCAATAAATGTCTTATAAATTATTATACATTATTATATTATACACAAAATATAGAGTGAACATGGCAGCCGTTATTGTGTATCATATCTGTCCAATCAGTCATCAGAGACCTTGTAGTTTCAAGTGGTGCTTAAAACGTTTGCCTTATTTTCTTTTTCCCCCTGTCCTCAGGCTGTCCTCCCACTGCAGAAGCTCTCCTTTACGGGACTTTGCAGCTGCAGAAGAAAATCAAGAGAGAGAAGAAGCTAAAGATCTGGTATAGGAAGTGAAAATGTAATATATATCCGCGTGTACCTGCTATGTAAATGTCGTGTTTCTGGTTGCATTTTGGAGCGCTGCTCCTCCTCCATGTAGAGCTGCAATAACCTCAATAAAGTCCTTAGTTTGATTCCTACACCGCTGCTTATTTTCAGCCAGACTCCGACTCGGTTCAGGTTTTTGGGTTGATCCATATCAGCATTGTTCTTCATCATTCACTCGTTTAAACTGTGTTCAGTAAGCTGTATTATGTATTTATGCCGACACCTTTGACCAGTCACCCTCGCGGTGTGAGGTGCAAAACCACAGGATCTTGCTTTTCAATAAACTGGCATTTTGTGGAAATCCTTGCCTGTTGCCCATGCGGTCATTTTTGGGACTCTTGAGAGGGGCATAGCCACCAGGTGGCTCTCCTGTGATCACCAGCGCTGACCTTCAGCGTGGACGCTCGGCTGTGGCTCCGAGCAAAACGCGGTTTCACTGCGCAGACGTGCAAAGTTAAATGTCACATTAAAGTTTGAAACATTCGGCCGGGGCTGCTTCTCTGCATACGTAATGATGGTCAACGGTAACAATGATTCCTGCAGGCTTGTTTTCTTTTAGTGTGTGTGTTACTGTGAATAAACAGCCAGGTTGAGTCCTGTTGGCTAAAGGAGAGTTTGTGAGTCACACATTTAAGTCCTCGTATTTGTTCAAACCTCCTGCTGCCGTGACGGCTGCTTACTGCATATGGTGACCTTTGACCTCAGCTGGTTAAAGCACGTTTTCCACGTTGTTTTTCATACAAGAACTATTTACTGATTACCACCATACCGGATTTGTTCTACACATCCAGGACAAATCCTGCAAAGAATGTGTGGACGATATGCCCTGATAGTGTAGGCGGCAGTTAACCCTTTAACATCCACACTTTTTTTTAAAAAGGGAAAAAAATATATCTTTTCCCATCCTTTTTCTATGTCTTTGGAGTAATAACAACCAGAATCAATGCTTTTTTTCACCGACATTTGGGGCCAAACGTTATGGTAAAAGTCTGAAATTCAAAATTAAAAAAGGTTAAAGAGTGAAATACTTTTAAAACGTGTGCCTCAAGTAATGTTTATTACACATTAAATAGTACAAACTGCCTTTAACACATCTAATGGTATGGCATAATAAATAAGTTGCTCTCAAAAAAAGTAATGTGTTGGTGATGAGTCAAAATAGCCGAGCAGGAGAATAACCACATGGATGGACCTGGAACAGCTGGACATTAGATTAAGATCTACACTAAGCCCCTTCTCTAAGTTTTGGTACACAATCAAACACAATTCTTGTGTAAGGTGTGAATACATGCTTCATGGTTGATCTGTTATTTGCCTCATGCTTAGTAACCAGCATCAGAGCCCTGTTGGCTTTCAGGTAAAGATTGCTTTCATTGCTTCGTTGCTTTCATTGCTAGAATTTTCCAATGCGCTGTGTGAAAAACCTCAAACTGTTGAAAAAAAAGAGACAGTTTTCCCTTTTTTGTGAGGCTGAGCAGAGAGAATGGATTTTTTTGCTTTTGCTTCTCTGGGTTTATTTAACTGAAAATGCCAGGTAACTTCTTAAAGTCCTGATTCAGATGTGAGCTGTGCCAGCTGCTGTGGATTCCCACCTGAGACCCGCCTGGTGTTGCATCATCCACCCAATGATTAATGTGTGCTCGCCAGCTGGTAACTTATTCCCACGTGTTCAGATAGTGCGCAACATTATCGTCAACCGCAAATTGAGACATGTATGGAGCACTCTGGATCCCAGCCAAGTGTTTAACAGCTTATGTATCTTTTGTGCAAGCTAATTTAAACATGGAAAGAGCCAGAATGGTTTCAAAGGTGTGCAACACCTCATTGTCCAGAGAAAAAGTAAAAAAAAAAAAGGTTTATTACTCTCACACAAAAATGGTTGTTTCTGTCTTTCTGGCTTTATTTAATATCACAGTCTCATTAGCACAGAATTTTTGGCCTTTATTAATCAACTTCATTTGTCATTTTCTTTTTGTGCATTAGAATACATTTTTTAATAAGAAACTGTCCAATACAAGTAAATATAACTTTTAAAAGTGATTATGTGTGCATAAAAACATTATATAAGCCAATTTAACGGTAAAAAGATTTTTAATGAAAAGCTATGTGGATGTACTTAAGATTAATTTGCACAGATCAGTTTTGACTAATGTTTTGTAACTACTCTTCATTGAAACTTTGGGCAGAAAATGTTGGAAATGACATTAAAGTGTCATTTAGCTAAATATTCATATGAATCTGCATTTGATCAATCAGTTTATGAGAACTCGAACTTTCAAGGGGAATTTTACACCTTTAGGAAACACCTCAGATGGCAGCATTTGAACAATTTTTGCATTTTAATGGCCAAAAAATGACCTCTTGTTTAGCCAGATTGTACTCCGTTTGCATACTTACAAATAACACTTTATGAAAGTCTGCAATTCAAATAACTATCATTATTCAAATAGCCAGCAAAGACAGTATCACTATATTTCTCTTATCCACCACCACCATTTGTCCCACGGATCTCTTTCATTTGTATAACAGCTCTGCTCCGACTGTTTGTACTGAGTTAGCATTTTACTGTCAGCTTTTACATAAACAGCACGATTCTGCTAACTCATGAACGTCTCAGACTCTTTTCCTCTTTTTTTTTTTTTTAAAGGTTATAACAACGCAGCCGTTTTAAACCAGCTGTGATATATTTGCTGCTTGGTGTAGAACTGGGCTATTTGTGGCAGGAGGGACGCTGGATGATGTAAGACCCGAGACACGGGAGCCTCAGTGAGAGAGAAAAGCCTTTTCTGGTGGTTTCAGTCAGCTGGATTCTCGTGTTTTTGTTTTTTTTTTGGTTTACCGTAACACATCGAGAGAAGGTGCAAGCCGAGAACTGAGTCAGGGAGAGTGGTTTTATTCAAATACACAGAATGAGCTTGGGGCAGACGGTTCGTGGGCATAGAAAAGGTTTCTCCTCTGACTTTATTCTTTCACGATGGTGGGAGTGATCATCTTCTTGAAGGAGTAGTATTTGCATTCACTTGGCGGCTCAATGTCCATGGTGGTGGTGGTGATCTTCTCCTTCTTGAAGCCGGCTTGAAGCAAATGAGGCACCTGGGTCTCCTGGAAAGCATTAACAGAGAGAGCCTGTCAGCGGGACTCGGATCCCGTTTATCAGTGACCGTGACGCTACAGAGGCGCTCGCTGCTCCGCGGCGTGCGTGACAAGTGCCACGTTTAAATCCCCATCGCAGGAACGGCAGAAGGAATGAAATGAAATGTGTCTCTCAGAGGACACTTGTTGATAGCTCGCATTCGATTAGAGCTGCACTAACATTCGTTTTCAAGCCGCCACAGTGTTAGTATTTAGTCAAATAGTTCAGAAACCCTTCCCTTTTAGTCCTTCTCTTCTCTGTTTATTAAAAACACTGCGTTTTCTGTGTAAAAATCTGATTCGGGCATTTTCTGGGGGGGTGTTTTGATGCTGAGGTGATAAAAAAAAAAGGGAAACCAACCTCAAACATCTTCTCAATGTTGGCGTATTTGTTTTTGAGCAACTCGCCCCAGGAGGTCAGGTTGCAGTAAGTGAGGATGCCGCCGGGTTTCAGCAGCCTGTGAGCATGACCCTGCAGACCAAAAGCACACACACACACACACACACACACACACCGTGAAACCGACGTGTCGGAAACCCCTTTCAGAGCAGGGCTCCTTTTTGGAGACCCTTGTGCGTCTACCGGGTGTAACGACGCCGTTATACCTGTGCTTTGTAAACTCTTACCTTGATGAAGTCGAACTGGTGAGTGTGCCATGTCTCCTCTGACAGAGGATACGTGTCGTACAGGATGCCTGGCAGAGGAGGAATGCAGCGTTAGACGCTAACGCATTGGCGTGTGTCTAATTGTCTGTCCTCCGAGCGTCTGGAAGAGGGCTCAGGATTCACCGGCCTGCCGCCTGAGCTCAACAGTAATGGACGGAACATCGGCGCGGTTTGCCGTGGCGTTAATATTTAAAGTCCGGGTGTCCTTTCCTCAACTTGCGTCTATGTGTCAACAAGCCGTCGATGAAAGGTCGCACGGGCGCATTCTTTTAAATGTGGCTCTCTGTAAAAAAACGTCCACCCGTCCGCCCAGGATTGGGTTTTCCGGCAGCGCGTACAGCGAGCCGAACAACCCCCGCGTGTGATCGAAGCTCGCCCACGCCCGGTTTGATTTCTTACCATCAAAGTGGCTGTCTGGCAGGGTGGGAACGACGTCCTCCCAGAGGCCCTTCAGAGGGACAACCTGCAGCGGCAACATCACTCAGCACCTCGCTTTTCACAGCAGCAACGACAATCTTCAGTGGAAATGAGGCCCTGGTCGGGACCAGGCGAGGAAGGCCCACCGGAAGGGCTGGGCCAGACCGGGCCGGGCCACACTGACCTTGTGCGGCTGAGCCTTGGCCCAGTTCTCCAGCCGGGCGAAGACGCCGTCGTTGCACTCCACGATCCAGTGCTCCTGGATGGGGAAGGACTCCACTTTGGTGGCGGCGATGGCCATGCCGAAACCGATCTCCAGGACCCGGCCACCTGCGGGACGAGAAACCCAGACCGGACAGGAAATGAAAACGGCTCAGCGTGGGCACATTTTTTCTGTTTAAAATCAAGACTGGAGCACCGAATGCAGCGGCAACATTATCTGTTCTGCATCCCTCCAGTCTCACCTCCACCGCTTGTTTTGGCCTCATTACCGCAGTTAAATCACTCCATCGAGTCATTGCTCTGTTCAGAGAGTTTTCCCTGATGCCACCGAGACCCTTCGGCCGTTTCGATGCCCTGACTGAAGCCTCCCCTCCCCGTCAGGTGCAGAGGGGCGAAGCGAGGAGGCTGTCGCAGCTCCTCCTGGCTGGGAAAAGGTCGTTTTACAGTTGCATATAAATAGTTGAGGGTCAAAGGTTATTAGTTACAGCTTGACCCACTCGGAATGATTTCCTGAGTCTCTCAGGGGTTTTGAAATAATCCTCGGGGATCGGGACAGACAGACAGGTGAAACGTCCACGCATGTGCTCATCTTTCACACGTAAATAAACAAAAGGGCCAACAAGCCGCCGTGACAAGCGGCGGTATGCGGCTTGCGAACGCGGAGAGACAGTCGGCGTTCACCTCCCACTCCATGACGCTCAGAGGCAAGGAAACCGCAGCCTGCTGGAGAGCTCGGGCCCGTTTCCTGTGAGTGGGAGTGGGTCAGTCTATTTTCATATAAAGCTAAAAGCAGATAAGCTGCGGTGTGTCCCCCCCCCGACTCCCCCCTCCCCTGCAGATCCTTTGGCCCCTTCCTGGGAGTACAGTAACAGCTGCTGTGGAGCCACACGCTCCTCACGCTCACACGTGTTGCCACCAATGAAAGGAAAAGGCGCAAATGTGCGTAAAAAGAAAGCCAGCAACAAAAAGCACACTGCTTTTATGGTGGTCCCTTAAGATTTTTGCACAGTTGGTCTTAAAATCTAATGAATGACAATCATAGTTTTTCATTTGAAATGGCTTATTTCATGTCTTTAGTAAATAATATTGCAGATTTTGTCTTTTAATTTGAACATAGACAGATTTTATGCATAGGCTATAAAAATGACTTTACATCCACTTTAATTTTTTTTGTACTTGCTCATGTATTATTAAAATAATCATAATGATAAGAAAAAAACAATCCATGAGAGTAAGTTGCATTCACCTGTCAGAGTTTCTTTACTAAATATTTTCACCCTGTTCAAAGACGGGGCAGCCTCCTGACTCCATTATCGGACAGCCCGCTGCTTAGTTCAATGTCCGGCGAAAGCGTTTGATTTTCCACAATCTTTTTACCTTTCGAGGCTGCCACGGTGGCGAGGGAATGCATGTACGGGGTTTCCCATCGCTCCATCACCGGCTTGCCCATGATCTCCAAGTGTGTGTCGGCCTCATTGTAGCCGGCGCCCGCGTCGTGCCAGGAGGATTTGCAGTCCTCTCCCTTGGAGAATATGGGCTGAGCGGAGGTCATTTTGTGTGGATGTTGTTGTGGGGCGGACGTTTGGGCAGAGCCAGGAGAAGGGTAGGAGTGAGGAGACGGGGGTTTATATCGGGCTCATAAGTGCTGACACCGCAGGAGGGCACCCAGTTGTCAAAGGCGCAAACACATTCCGTCCAAGATCTGAGATCACCAAAGATCCTGTAAAAAGAAGATGGCTCACTGTTTTCAAATTCTCAATATACTTGGTATAGCACTCGTTAACTCACTGAGGATAAAAATATAGAATAATTTTTGATAAACTTACAGGGCAGTTCAAACATAACACCATCTGGCATCTCTCCTAAGTTGTATTATGCTGAAATTCACTCCCTAACAACCGAAAAGACAAGTCCAAACTTCAGACACAATCATGCTGGTATGATTAGGTTTTGGTGTCTTTTTTTGCTTTCCTTGATTCATTAAAAGTGTTTTTAAATGTGTCTATGTTTTTTTCATCAATAATATTATTTACAGATGAAATCATAAAAGGGGAATAATTTAGAAGTGATTTCTCATAGTCACTTCTCTGCAATGGTTATGTTTTAACCAAATTTTGATGGTCTTCACGAAGGAGTTTTTTTGTTGGTTTCTTTCCATCTGCAGTAGACAGCGAAATCTAACTCGCTATTTGGAGAATCATCAACTTCAGAGACTATGAAAAGAACCCAACATTTAAATGTCATGGTGGGTTAAACAGCTGATTTTTAAATGATGATAGATATGATAGATAGGGATAGATAAAGATATTTATTGTTGATTTGATGTATCTGTATTTTGATTGTGGGGCTTCAGAAATCCCCCTTCCTAATGTAAAAAAGACACATGCCCACATTCACTAGCCTCAAAGGTTCTTGTCTTCTTGGAAAACTTCCTTAGGAGCTAACAGTGTTTTTCCTGGGTAGTTTTGTGCAGCTCAGAGTGAGATCTCTTCCTGATGTTCAGTCTTTGTGTGTTTGCATTGCATCCTATCTTCTGCTCACAAGTTGGACGTTGGCTCCTGTTGCGTAACGTCTGAACACTGTGTCAAGTTGATACCTGATATGGGGAGAGAATTGAACTGATTAACAGCTTTAACATTAATAAAAAACTTTTCACTTGATTAGAAACAACTCAGAAAGCAAAATATTGCAAGTAAAGATTCCACTACAGTGAAACAGAATTGAAACTACTGAATAAATTCAAACATAGAGCAGTGCCTCAATGCAGTAAAGCTGCCTTTACTGTCCATGCTCTCTCATTTAGTGCCACATTTTCCAGTGGCTGAACACAGCCTAATGCAACAGACTAACTGTTTAAAAGTGGATCACCTGATCACCTCCTCAGCTCCCGTGTCCCACCGTCCAATCATCCACTTCACTCCCATTAGATGAAACCAAGTGGAGCTGGCTCCTTTGTGAGGGTCCTCATGTGCACGCTGCACGCTGTCATCATCCACCTACCACCCTTGCATGAGGCGCTTGGTTTGCTCTGCCTTTCATGACACTTACGTCCACCGAAGCTCGCCTTCATGTGGAAAATGATGAATCCTGACACGTGAAAGAATTCTCTTCTCGTGTGGCTTTGGGACGTGGCTGGTGAGGGCATTCTTAGACTGACTGGCAAGATTTGGCTCCAGAAGATGTCGTAACTTGTCGTATTTTGTCATATATTCGAATATGTGTGGTACTGTGTTCCAGAAAAGGTTTAAAATGATTTGGAGCTTTTAAAATGATGCCAGTTTAAGTCGTTTTCATGAATATTTGCTGTTCAGTCTTCGATGTGGCTCATAGACATTGAAAGATAACAAACCCTTTACATCAGCGTGAAGAAGTCCCAGCCTGGATTTATCTCAGATAGACCAAGAATTGGAGAATATTTCTTTTTTTGGGATTGTCTTTTACAAAGCACCATGACAGTTATCCATCTAACAAACCATATTTTTTTTATTGATAAGTCTCGAGTTTTTATGGATATTTTTCAGATTTGAAAAATGAACTCAAATCTCCGAAGGGCATGCTGAACCAGTAAACGTAAAAAGCCTTTTTTTTTCCTGTGCTGTTACAGGTATCGGACAGTCTCTCTGCCTCAGGGTGAGCAGGCTTACCACAGCATCTCAAACAGGTGTAGACTGGCCATCAGTACAGAATCCGACTCTATGTACAAGCTGCCGAGGTGCAATACAATATAGTTCCATGCAATCTGACTCTGACAGAATTTCTATCAGGCAACTCGCCAATTATTCTTCTGATTGAACTCTAACAACTAATGGTGTTGACAGGGTGTATAATGACCTTCCAGCCCCTCCTGTTCCTCTCAGAGTCTTTATGAACAAAACAAGATCAAGCTGTTGTGCTCACATGCGTTGCGATTTGAAATAAATGGGCTTCAGTCCCAGTGGACAGTGTGTTATAAATCTTGACATACTGATGCGCGACCTCAATTTGTCCTCCATACATGATGTGGAAGAGATAACGAGAAACCAGAGCATCTTCCAGGGACGTGCTCTGCGCTGAGTGAGGAAGCGTCTCTCTTTCTGACTTTTAAGATTCCCACTGGGAGCTTAATGAAAGCTCAGGGGATATTGCCACAAGATACATCCATTTATTTCTACTTTCCTTGTTTAATTTGTTCCAAGCTGCGCGTTTGACTTTAAATGACACACTGTTCATTGGCGTAAAAGGAGAACGAACAAGTATGAATCATGATGCTCCAGTTTACATAAATTAAACAACAGATGATACTTTAGATTCAATTTAGTCTTCTTTAAGACTTTGTTTTTTGTCTTCTAAGCAGGCAGAACACATAAATCTGAGTAGACTTGAATGAGCTTTCGGGATGTGTGTGTGCCTAAATTCAGAAATGATGTTTTGGAATTTAAAAGTGAAAAGTACAGCGGGTCTACTGCAGATAACCGAAGACAATGTGAAAACTAGATTGTATCTCAAAGCATTACTTTCTGAAACCCATTTTCACTGGTGCTATTAAGACTTCAAACCTGCAACAAAAACTTGCATTTCTAATTTGTTAATTACTTCAAACGTTTCTGTAACACTCAAGGACAAAGAAAAAATATTTTTTATCATCACTCAGAATCTTAATTGATTCAACAAATTTTCATTTTGATTTGATGGCAGCCACACAATTAGAAAAAAAATATAACAAACGTGTTTAAGATTGTGTTCTTCAACCATCCCATTTTTTAATGATACTTTCTAATCATTTTGGTTTCAAGCATAGATCATAAAAGACTCATTCTTTGCAGAAAATTTGAGGTCCCATTTCTGAATGGAGATGTGGATTGTGTTGAGCAAAAGTGGTTTTTCAGCGTCCTTTTAAATCCGTTGTGGCCAAAATGATCATGTTGGCAGGACATCCGTGTTTTTTGCAGCTTCAGTCAGTTTCAACTGAGATATCACCAGACACTTTGTGTCTTCTCACAATGATATGCTCTGTCGATGTTGAAAGAGCAAGGTTCTTTAGACTTTTGCCTTGAGAAATACATGTCTTTAACTGATATACGATTCTTTGACAGTGCTTGGCGCAAAACAGTGAACTCTGATCCACTATTGTTTTGAAAGACTAATGCTTTCGATATGCTTGTGTAAACTCTCCATTGGGGCTTTGCAAACGCGTATCTGCATGTTATAGTGTTTTGCTGCCGCCCAGAGATTGGTTTAATCTTCCACTGGCTGCTCCGGTTATGGTGGTCCTTTAACTTTACTCTCTGATGGAAAGAAGTGAACAAAGATCTGTTTTGTGGTGGAAAATATATTCACTGCTTGCACACACATGCTGTCACTACTTTTCACATGAATAGTTGAAGGTAATGACCACATTTACGTAAAAATCTTTGCTTCAGGGGTTACCTGTAGATAAAAAAGTTGCTTTAATTTGGACTCCAGGATGCTCATCCGTTTTCTAGACAAATAATGATCCATATTATTACAAAAATATATTTGATTTTAACCCTAACCCTATCTAATAATCACACTCTAAAAATATTAGACCATTCCCAAGAAAAAAAGATAGAGACTGGAAATTTTTACTGGTTTGATTATAGGCCAAATCAAAACAATGATTTTGTTTTCTCATCTTCCATATTTAGTGTGACCGGAATTAAACAAGAAACTAATTCATTCAATAACAGAGGCTATCTGTTTATTCTCTATTACCAACCAATGAGCGGTGTCATTTTCTTGGAGATGCAGAATACTTACAACATGTATACATATGACATATGTATATGTGTGTAATAATATGTAACATGAAATGTAAAATGGTGAAATGACCAAAAACAACCGGCTGATATACAAACATGCTTCCATCATGTCTTAAAACAGCAGTCTAAAACAATAATGTCATTACATTTTTCCAATTGCAATGGGATGGACATCGTCACTTATTTTGTGCAGTTTGATTATGTAATCCATATTACATAAAATCCGTTACAACCCACTCTGAAGATGATGGAAATAACGGGGAGGGAGTGTGGGCCGTTTGGGTGTAATGTTCCTTTAATGGCCGCTGCCCCCTGCAGCGTCGTCATTGCGCAGAACAGTTTGAACCAAAAAGCGGAGTGACCTTCCTCCGCTCTCAGTCTGAGGAGCAGCGCTGAAGTAAGAAGCCGGTCGCAGCTCCCATACTCCCCCCCGTTACAGGCTCAGAAATGAACAATAACTTAGTCGGAGATGAAGTCGGGTAAGATCCACGGAACAGATTCCTCCGTCGTTTTGACGTGAAACTGAAGGCTGCGTTGTAACCTGGACTAAGCGCGCGGCGCTGTCAAGCTGTCATTTGACAGCTAACGGTAGCTAGCGAGCTAAGCTAGCTTTAGTAACTTAGCGATTTCGCTAGCCCGAGAGGAAAGACGGCTAAAAAGTTAAACATTTCCTCAAAGTGACGGTGTTGTTGGTATGGTTGTTCGCGTCGAAATAGCCTACGTGTATCTGCAGGGATGCCGCTTTGGTTGTCAAAGAAATACGCACGAGTTTAGTCACTTATTTTGTTGTTGTTTCCATTTAGCTAAAAGCAACTGGGCTAGTTCTGCTAACGCTTTGCCAGCGAAGCGAGAGTCTCCTGCTCTCGACTTCGCCGCTGCTAGGACATTTAGCGGGCACCGCTTGAGGATGGAGCATCTTCGTCTGCACCAGTCCCTCAGTTTTTAGACGAACGCTCCATTTTTTTTTTTCATTTTTTAGTGGTGATATGAAACAAATATTCCTAAACTCGTTGGTGACTTTAATGCTCGGGACTGTCCGTGAACTTCCAGTGATGCAATCAGCATCCGAGTTCAGCGGTCCGCATGCGGGGAGCCGCGCCGCCGCTGTCCGGCGCCTCGGCGGCTGACTGTTGGTCCTGTTTCCGGCTGTAGCGGCCGGTTGAAACGACGTCCGTCGCCGGACCAGCTCGCGTTAGCTCGCGGGACGCCATGGTACTGCCCCGGGGTAACTTACGTGGCAGGACGTCCGTATAAAGAGCCTCATTGTCGAAGCCATTAGATGTAGTGCTGAAGGACCGGACCACAACATGAGTCATGTTAGGCACCCATTAAAACTAGAAGCTCCAGTTTCAGAGCCAGATTTTCTTTTTTTTAAAAATGTATCAGTGTTTTTTCTAATGTTTTTTGTAAGTCACCTTCATCTGCTACAGTGCTCCAGCTTATCCACAATGTTTGCATCTTGAAAGACCAATGTACATTTTAAAGAAATGCCTTTATGTTTCTTAATCGAGAGGCTGTAATTCCCATCCTCTGACTTGGTGATGATCAGCACTGACTCAAATGATGTCTTCTTCTTTCAGGAAACTTTTTGTGGGTGGACTGGACTGGAGTACAACACAAGGTATGTCACACTATTTGGGGATGCTCCTAAACTTCTTGCAAGTAAGTGTTACTAAACAATACTTATTTGCCTTGATGACACAGTCAGTTGACATCACATTGATGTGTTCCCCACTCCCCCACTTTTCTTTTTTATATACTTAAGGTTTTACCTTGAGAAAACCAGACACTGAGTTTGAATGAATACTAATGCTTGTCAGGTTTCAATTAGCTTGATCTTTACGGGCTAAATCAGTCAAACTGATGTCATAAGTTTATTATAAGTTTGTCGATCAAACATGGACCAAATGGTTGGGTGCATTTTTGTTTCATAGTCATGAATGTACTAGAGGAACATAATTACTTTTGCTGCATTGTCACAGTAGCTGTAAATGCAGATGATGTGTGTATAAAAAAATGTTTTTTTGACCTTTTGTATTTGGCATGATGGGGTTTATTGCTGTTTTCTTTTGTATGTAACCATGCTGGAAAACTGTTTTGTTGCTGCTTAAATCAGCTGCCTGTATTGAGTCTTAAATGTCCTCTTGTCAGGGTTTATGATAACAATTTTATAGCCAGCGATTCTCTAAAGATACTTTATTGTTGTTGCTGTTTTTTTTGTTTGCATCGTAATTATTTGTGGTGATATAGATTGCAGGCCTGAGATTGAAATCCTCATTAATGGCTCTGCATCCGGTCTCCATTGTCCTCCCATTCAGTGCTATGTGGAATTGATGTAGGCTGTTTGAAGCCCCTCGCAGGCTCACGGTTGGCTTGCTGTTGGGTAATTTTGCTCAAGTGCTTGTCTTTGTTAACAGCGCTTGTATTTGAGATGTGAGCCACGGTTGTGCGTAGCTCGGTGCTTATTTCGGTGTAGAACGCCGATGCCCCAGGGCTTTTCAGGAATACGAAAACCAATTATGGTAACTCTCCAAAGTGACTCCTCGTTTGTTCAAACTTGCTCGCCTTGCTTGAGTTGCCTCTTTGGGCGTGTGCGGGATTTACAGTTGTCGGTTAAGATGACGGCGCTTTGTTTGCTCTTTGTGAGTGTCTGCATGGGACTTACACTAAGTTACAGTAGGCTGTAGAAACAGATTCAAGGTCACGGGAGGATTTTCAGTGTTGTGTGTGTGTGTTTCTTTTTGTTCTGGTTTTGATTACAGTTACAGTTTTAGAATGGATTTAAGTGATGAACATATATTCTCACTTATCACAATGAAAGCACAAGATATTTATGGCCTCATGTTTTTGTATTAAGGAGACAAACCAGGTGTCATCATATAGTTGGTTCTAAGTTTATGTCTTCCGTGTTGCTGGATGTTTCTTAGCTTGATTCAACAAAGCAGCTCTGCAATTTCATGTCTTTTTTTCCTTTTTTTAATAGAAACCTTGAGAAACTACTTCTCACAGTATGGAGAAGTGGTAGATTGTGTCATCATGAAGGACAAAACTACAAATCAGTCGCGAGGCTTCGGCTTCGTTAAGTTCAAAGACCCCAATTGTGTGCGTACAGTGCTGGAGACAAAGCCACACAATCTTGATGGGAGAAATGTGAGTATTTTAGATCAAAGAGCCTGATAGTCCAATCAGAACCGTCTGCCTGAGCTTTGTGTGAGCAGTGTTAAACGCCTCAATGTTGAATTTCGTCATCGATGGCAGATAAGTTACTTGAGGGGAAGGACACTTTTTTCTTTGAGTGGCACATGTGGGAAGCCAGTGGTCCAGATGATGCATTTTATGTTAATTCTCGCCTGTTTAAATATCCCTCCCAGATTGGCTTAACTAACGCACGTAAAAGGAAACGAGAGCTTTCACACAATCTGCTTTCCAATTAGTGCCACGTTGGTTCTGTTTTTATTGAGTAAAGGGATGTTTCCAACGTATGCTGTATGGTGTGTTGTGGAGTGAAGCAAACTGATACGCTGTGATGGATTCGGTGAAGAACGTTTGAAGGTGCCTTTTAATTGAGTATAATGTGAAGCATTTTTTCCCCCCCTCCCTCTGCTGTCAGATTGACCCGAAGCCATGCACTCCCAGAGGAATGCAGCCTGAAAAGTCTCGAACCAAGGAGGGCTGGGTAAGAGAAATCTGATTTCTACCGGGGTGGCTATGCTAGGTTTTTTTTTCTAAGAAAGATACTCACTCCAACAATTTCTGGATCCCCTCCTCCTGAGGCTGGACCTCTGCTCATTGTGATTAGCTGCCACAAAATATTGGGCTTAATATTATTTTTTTCGTTAATCAGATATTTTTGTGATAAAAGATTAGTCGGATGCTTACAGGCACATTTAAAAATCTGTTACTACTATTTTCTTATATTTGCAACTGAAGGAGTGCAGCCAGCAGGTTTCTGGTCCAGTTTTCAAATGTCTCTTAATGAGACCAAATAGACCATAAATGACAAAAAAAAAACATCTCAAAGGGATGTAATTACACGGGCTTTATGAACGTATTTATTTGTTTATTTTCTCTTTCTTTCAAATCTGAAGTATGTTGCCATGTATAACATGAGAAGGTTTGCAAATGTCTTTGTGTGGTGCATAAAAACGCCCTCAGCCGTTAATGTTTTGAGACACAGCAGGCTCTTCTCCAACTTGGACGATTTGTGGGTCAATCAGCAATGTCATCAAACTGCACGTCTATTATCGTGCCGGTAATTTTGTCCCTTTGGGCAGCCGAGGCTTTACTTATTGTGTCTCTGCTGTCCACAAAACAGTTTTTCAAGTCTCATATTTTGCCTTAAGCAGTCTGTGTGTCACATGAATTTATAAAAGAAGCCCCTTTTTTCTGCTCCTGGCACTTGTCCCACGGGCTTTAAGTCAAATAGCTGTTACCAAATGTTTTACTCATAAAACAGAAGATGTAATTGTTAACAACCCCCCTCCCATGCTGTGACCAGCCTCTAGTCTTTAAGGCTTCATAGCAGTGCACACCAGTGGTGAAATGCTCAGTGGTTTAGGGTAAGTGGAAGAAGCCATGTTCCCCTGCTCTGTGGAGACTAGTGTTTGCATTGACATGACATGTTAAGAATTATACCCCAGGGCAAGAGGAGAACCTAATTTCTTCCGCACTGTCTGAATAGATGATGGCTGACTGGCCGTCTCCCTGAGCGATCCTTTAACACACACTGAAATCCATACACTGTGTTTTGTTTTTATTTATTTATTTTTCATTTTTACAGAAGGGCAGCAAAGCTGATAGCAATAAATCAAAGAAGATTTTTGTAGGTGGAATTCCTCATAACTGCGGCGAGCCTGAACTCAGGGACTATTTCAATAGATTCGGAGTGGTAAGTATTGCCCAGTGCACAAAGCCTGCTCATGTCATCGTTTAAGATTGCTTGAATGAATTCTGCTCGGAACAGGGTCAATATTACTGTATACATGAATGTTTCCTGGGAATATGATGGGTGAAATTGTCAGAACTGTGGCAGAATGTGAAATTGAAGGAAGAAGGGGACGCCGTCTGATTTTCTAAATGGAGCCCGTTTCCCTTTGTCCCATTCAAGGTCACAGAGGTGGTAATGATCTATGATGCGGAGAAGCAGAGGCCCCGAGGTAAAAGCTGATCCCGTTTTTTCTCTCCCCTTCCATTTCTTACCACCTTAAATCTCATGACAAACTATTCTGGCCCAAAGAGAAACAGCCCATAGAGCTCAATTTCATTAAATCAAAACACCAAATGCTGGACGAGGAATTTGGCATATGGTAAATGCACACAATAGAGCGAGAAGCAATAAAAACAGAGTCCATTAAACCCACACCACATCATCACCAGTTTATCTTGTGGTGCAAATAGGTAGAACGTTGACATAATGTAGAGATCCCAAAGGAATTTCAAATGATAAGACGATGAGCATTTTAAAAGCACATATCTCTATATGTTACATGATCCCCTCTGAGCATTAGGACCGTATTATGACTGCATATGATATGACCTTGATGGAGTTTTGGTGAGCAGAGTAGCAGATTGGTGGTAACAAAGCCTCCAGTTGAGTGGCTGGTTTAGAGGTGGAAGGGGTGTCTTCATTGTGGATATAGAAACAATAATTTTCACTTCTTCAGATTAAATTGCTGGGTTTTTGAGATCTTCATGAAGATTAATTTTCTTAGTTTTCTTCTCATCCCAAAGACAAAATCCACAATCCTCCTTTATCTGTTTTCTCGTTTTTTTCTCTTCTGACAGATGCTCTATACAAGCCGGCATCCAACAATGTTGAGAAATGTAACAAAATTAGTGATGATGGTGATGACAATCCAGCTGCATAAACTGAGAGTAACACTGGGCTCATTTCTTTGCGCTCTTGATTCGACTTCACATCCCTGTTGCAGCTCAGTTTTCTGTCCATCTGGGTTCTTTTTAATTAGGCATACTAAATTCCACACCCGCTCTGGATTTTTGAACATGGCTGTCAGAATATTTAAGCCGATCTGTTTGGTTTATGTAGCCCGGCCCTCTGCTTCTTTGCGCTGCTGCGGTGAAAGGCTAGTGCTAGCGTTGCTCTGGTTTTTCTGTGCTTGAGCCAGAGCTTTAGAGGTAGACACAGAGAGAAACGGTTCTAGGTCAGGCTTTGGCCGACCCTGTAAAAGTCGGATAAAGTTGGAGTCCAAAGTTTCGGTCTTTGGAGACCTGCCACACTTAACTCATCACTCCAGAGGCACAGATGGAGAAATTCCTCTTTACACTTCCGAATGGGAGGAATTAACTCAAACATTAACATCCAACTTGTGTTTTTTGGTATTTTCACTGACAAGAATGTAAAACTTAGTTATTTGTGAGAAGAGAAAGAGCTATGTAAACTATCAGGTAAAAAGAGGATGCAAACGCATGTCTACAGTATCATTAACCAATCACAAGATGAGTTCAGATCTCACTTATTTTTTTCTCTTCTCATTAAAAGCTCTATTAAAACATTTTATATGAATTTAATGCAGTTAATTAGTTATTGAAACATTTTCTGGGAGGCTACAGGACACCTTAAAGTGATAAAGAGGCCAGTAACAGGAAAATAGGTGCTCCGAAAAGTGCATTACTTAATCACACCATGCAGCTGGCATATTGAGAACATTTTGAGCACCTGACGGGGAAGTTGTTCTTCTGAGGCTGGTTCCACGATGAGGAGGGTGTACATAGCATTGTTATCACGAGAACAATGGCCTGCTTATGAGGCTTTTGGACCTTTGACACTGAGGAAGTTCCTATAACCCATTTCCAGACTGCAGAAGACCTGCAAGCCTGTTCTTTAAAGTTGTGAATATCTTAAAGTGTTTGCGCGTGTTCACAGTTTAAGCACTGGCCCACAACACACCACTTTCCCTCTTTCAAAGACGACTTCGTTCTCTTTTGGGAGAAACCCAGAATAGTTTGTCATTGGAATTTGACGTGATGTAATGCACCAGTAACATCCAGTACACAAACTTTGATAGTGTAAATCTTTTCATTTACTTAAACCACTATATGTTGAACATTGCAATAAGTTTTCTTTACCTTGATTTAGTAGTAATTGATATGTGTATCTTAAATGGCATAGTATATGTTTTCCTATATGTAGAAAGTTAAGTATTTTTGTAAGTAAGCCCTTTCTATTTTTCTTTCTTCTGTCCCCCTTCTTCCTGTGAATGGTTTGACTGTGATTAACGGTGTCTCTTAAGATTTGTCTTTTCTCCTTTAGGTTACTGTGCATTGACAGGTAGCACAAAGGTGCAGGCCAAATACAAAAGCACCCAGTTTTATTTTTCATTTATTATTCTTTTTTATGTTTTATTTTATTTTTTACTCTCCTTTAAGGGGGTTCAGATAAGGTGCATCAAGGCTGAAAGATTATGTTTTATCTCTGTGCTAGGGAGAGCGGTTTGATGGTTGGACATCGGCATTCATGGGGTAGATTAATCTGAACTGATACAGTTGTTTTATTCAAACTATAATGACTATAATTCTGTCAATGGTTTAAGAAAAATCCAGTGTTTTCAAGTGAATTTCTTGTTTTAGATCCTCTGTGACTGTAATCACATGGAGGACAAAACTTATTAGGGCCGTGTTTAAAAAAAAAAAAAAAGAAAATCTTGATTTTAACATTAATTCAATTTCTGAAACAAAACTCAGTGTATTTTATTTATGTTTATCTTGCCATTGGTCGCAATTCCAGATATATTCAGTTATTCTCATAGATTTTGACATATTATAGTATGAAAGGCATCAGACGTTCAACGGAGTGTTAATAGCTGAAATGAACTAGTTCATGCAGTTTTAAGTTTAATGTGGCCGTCATGTATCAAACTCCTCTCTGGTGTCGTTTTGGGTCTAAATTTAGGTTGGGGACGGGTCATTGACAGATGGTATAAATAGTCGCCGAGCATGAGGCGTGGGAACGCTTGGCATGGTACTAGAGGTCTGTGATATCTCAGTTGTCTCGTAGGATGTTTAATTGGATTCAGGTTAGGTCCCCAAGTGGAGATGTGCTCTCAACCCAATTCTGCCACAGTGGTAAGATAATCAAATTGAAAGTAGATCACTGCAGTGCAGCCGCGTGTAAAGTTCTGAAGAGTTGCTCTAGATCGAAAAATCAAGTAGTTTACTGAACAGTTAACAGGTGATGCTTTGAACTCTACTTTTTGATGCACTTTGCATGTCCTCCTTGAAATCTCCTCACCAAAATTTTCGACTTGTGGTTTTTCTTTGGGAAAACCATTGAGGCCTATATCTTTATGCTACCTCTGTGAGCAATATTTTATATTTTAATTGTCCATTTATAGGCTTATCCTGGCTGACTCAAAGTAAAACTCTGAATTTGGGAAAGCTCGGAGAAAGCTTTAGGCATTCTACAGTTTGTGTTACTCCATATTTTTGTGATGCATTAACAATGGCTGCTGCGAGTGTGTGTGCTCCACAGCAATATACCAAGGGACAGATCAAGGTGGGGTTTGGATGAAACGGCATGAAGTGACAACATGTAATACTGGTTCAATTGACATTTATCACCGTTTTGTCAGAGGGTGGAAAATTGACTAAATGACCTTTTTTTTTGTGTGACATTTCACATTAAATCAAATGCTACGCCTCTCATCTGTCATGTATAGCAGTTAAGCAGTCCATAAATGTTACCTTCACCCGATATTTCTCTGCACAGTAAAGAGAAAAGTTTCCTTCACCCCCCCAGGCATTAGTCTTGGATTTGAGTTGTTCTGCAAGTCTGCGACATCATCCGAACCCCAGGAGCCTCTTGCTCAGTCTTGACGGATCCTCACTCTGCTGAAGCCCAATACTGTTCTTCATCTTGTGTTGTCACAACCCCCCTGCTACCTTGATTCACTCTTGGTCGTTGGCTAGGTTTTGGATTTATTACTTTCGAGGCCGAACAATCAGTGGACCAGGCTGTCAACATGCATTTTCACGACATCATGGGCAAAAAAGTGTGTAGTTGTAGTTTTATTTTACCCTTAAGACCAAACAGAGGCTTGGGCGACGGATTGACAGGGTTACACGATGCTGTTTTTATTACTGAAGGCAAAAATTCCAAAGGCTTTCAATTAGCGTGTGCGGCATCATCATCAGTTCAAATTTAGCCTCTAACAGCTTCCTACAGCCTAATATAATCGGGGTGTTAACTCTGTATTGCAATCATTCTTGAGCTGTCGTAGTCTCTGAATGCTCTCATCTTCCTCTTGCAGATTCAGTTGTCGCCCAAGGCTTTGTTTAAACTGACCACTCCTTTAGGGTGTGTGAGGTGTACTGGATGCCCCGCCCTGCCACCCCCCAAAAAACAAATAAACAAAACAACAAAAAAACTAATGTTTTGAATTGGCTTCCAGTGAAATAAAATATAAAAAATATTTTTTTCTTCCTTTTCTTAAAAGCAGTCAACAGAGACAGAAAAAAACTGAATCCATGAGGATTTTGTTGAATGATAAAGATCCCCTAAAGGATTGGTCCAATCAGTTCTGTTTGAATTCTTTTCTGTCTTTTGGTTCTCTTTTTGTTTCTGATGTTTTGTTGGCAGGTCACTTACATGTCAACATGTTTTTTTGGTTTTGTTTTTTTTTATTCCTTTTTGAAACGCTCAGTTCAGTGACCTCAGTCTGAGAATCTCCATACTGTGTCTTCTAGTTGTCTAAATCACAAAGGAAAGTCTGAAACTTGAGTCGCACAGTGATATTTGCATGCCATTTCCAGTGTTTGTTTATCCTACTGGGTGTACCAGATGGATGGGGTTTACAGCTCTAAGTAAATTCGGATAGTGTCAGGTAAGCTGCCTATCCCGGAAAAAGCGTCATATTTATGGCAGTGTTATATTTGAGCACTTTTCCTGATCTCTCTCCTCATCACTTTGTGTTGCGCTATTATGGCAAACACCGCCCACCTGGAGCCTCAGCTGGTTAAAAGGAACCAAGATGCATTGAGAAAGCTTAAATTGGCACAGATCTGACAAAGACTGGTTCTGACACTTGAGTTTTAAGTCACTGTTACAGCTCTAAGCTGTTAGCAAACTCCCTTTCCCCCCAAAAGATTCAGTTTGCAGAAATGCCGAGATTTCAGAAGAGACAGCCTCGATCTTTCACACTGTGCAGTCAGCAATAAGCTGCAACCCAGTCTTTATGAGAAACAGATCAAAGTCAAGTACATCCATGCTGTTATATCTCGTCTTAAAAAAAAAACAGTTTCTGTCCTCAATCTTTATACGACTGCAAGGTCACCATGACATACTTTACTCATAGACATTGGTGAATTGGCTGCAACTCGTAGTGAAGCTGTTCTAATTTTGTCCTGAAGTGAAATAAAGTCTCTTTTTCTTTGATGCTTGAATTTCTGCAAACCAAATGTTGGGTCTTTTGGTTGACAGTGGACATTTAAGACATTTGAAGACAGCATCAGCACTATGGCTAATGGAGGTAGTTTCTCCCATTTGTAAGCGCCTTGATGTACAGGGCCCTTCTCTTTTGTTTATTCTTAACAGACCGTGAATTAGATTTGTTTTTCCTTATTTTTCTTCCTTTCTTTTTTTTATTATCCAGAGCTCCTATCAAGGAGCTCAGGAGGGCTGGGAAAGGTTCTCCTGCACATGCCATTCCCCCCCTCCAGAGATGTAGACCAGCAGCAGGGTTCTAGTCAGTTGTCACTGATTGTTACATTACAAAGATGAGTTGAGTCTCATTTCCTTGGTAAATGATTCGGCTCAACCTGTACACTCCCCAGCTGTTACCAGTCCTCTTGACTTTGCCCTCGTTTTCAGCAGGAATCAAGGCTTGACTTAATCCATTGTTCTTGACTTGACATTACCTTTACGCTGGGACTGGAGGGACACAGGGAGATATGAGTTACAAAATTAGAAATTGGAGCACATCAAACTGCGGAACAAATCCCAATTCTGCTGTTTGGGACCATACAGGAGTCATGGTATCCATCACTGGTTGCTGCGATGCCCTCGGGAGAAAGTGCTCAGGTAGCTGCTGGCGGCGGCGAGGCCACTGCTGGAAACATGTGCATGTAATTAGGTCGACAGAGAAGGAAGAGGGGAAGGTGGTAACACCTTAAAGCAGGGAGGAATTTGTGATTCGTTTTTCTCCTGCAAGGTGACCCCAATAACTCAACCCTTCAGTCTATTTCTGTTGGCTCCCCTTAGTCTCAACCTGTTTTTCTCTGCTCTGGTTATCTGTTGGTACTCTTGTCTAGTTGCTAACAGGGCCATTTTGTCGAAAGAACAAACTCATTTTTCTTTTAAAGTTGCCCAGTTGTTATGTCGTTGTATTACGGGAAATAAAACCGAAATGTAAAATTTGAAAAAGCGTAAAAAGAAAGGGAAGTTTTAAATTCCCATTCTTGATATTTTTACAGTTCAGATTCAGGTTGTGTAAAGACGACTTCCTAAGTGTGCATTGACTTGGTCTTTAAAAACTATTTTGACTTTTGTGACACAGTATGAAGATTCACTTTTAAACTGAACAAAAAAAAATGACTGTATTATCTGCATGTTTACTTTAGTATTTTAGAACTGAGATACAAATATTTCATCCATTCCCCCTTTAAAATCTATTCCAAATTAAGTAAAGATGAGATCTTTTTTAAGCGTTAGCTGGAGAAAGGTAAGTCTTGACCTTACATTAGATGCATTTGTTATATTTAGGGAAATTAATAATAAAGAGAAAATAATCTATGTTTCTCAGGCACATTTTAAGATGTTACAATCTAAAGGCAATGCTTTTGTCAATGCGCCTTTGGCTCTCAAATTCGTACTAACAATCTTGTACCTGAGACACATAACCATACAACTCTTGTGCCTAAACAGTCAAATTAATTTCCATAGCTCCCCAACATTAATCAAATAAACTTAAAGATTTAAACTTGGCCCAAAATGTTGAGATTAAGTTTTGGTTATAGCACAGGCCTGTCTAGGTGAGGGACTCCATTGACCTTTTACTGGTGTTGCCAAATGTGCCCTTCTTGTCCTTTGTCCAGGTGGAAGTAAAGAAGGCTGAGCCCCGTGACAGCAAAGCTCCTGGCCAGCTTGGCCCTGGCCAGTGGGCCCCTAGGGGCATCTTGAGTGCAGCTAATGGTTGGACAGCACAGCCGGCCCAGAGCTGGCAACAGCCTTACGGGCCGCAGGGTGAGTGGGAACAAGTCCCAGCGAAGTCACTGGACAACCACGAAGTAACCGTTTGAACGTCTGAAATGTTCTGCTTAAACATTAACCGTCAACATGTGTATCAGTTTGAATATTAACTGTACTGTGTGAACATTTCACACTTCACACATCTGCTGCGTGCTGCTGTCTAAATTTCTCTGTCTCTCTTCCTGAAGGAGTGTGGGTGTCTGCTACTGGTCAGCCCATAGGTAGGTGTTCATCCCCAACCCGACAACACTGGTTGTCGAGCTCGTTGTATGTTGTGTAACAGTGATATGGGAGATAAATGTGACTTTGCCATGTAGTCATGTGCTTATCGTGAACCGCTTGTGTGACAGAAATGGGGTTGAACACAGTGTAGCCAATGGCCTGATGACAGTTAACAGTACGTGTTATCACTGATTCATAATGGCTGAGGCTGCTGATAATTTGCTGCTTGAGACAGATGGCAGCCTTGAATGGATTCTAGCCTCACTCAGCAATCGGTCAGGCTCGACTTCATATCGCCACCTCCAGGTCAACCTGCAGCGCATTTAGAGACCACCTCATTTTCAGCCTTTGTTTAAATCTTCAGCAATTAATGCCCATTATCTTCATTTTGAATTAGCTGTTCAACCCAGCGCTGACGAGCTGATGCATTTCACTCTTTCAGCTTAAGGTTTCACCACCAGTGTAATGGCGTGCTATTTGAAGCGTGTCATTTGTTAATGGGGAATAAAGGCCGGCAGCGTATTTACAGAGCCGGTGTTTTGACAGGTGGGTACGGACCTCCGCTGTCAGCAGGCCGGGGAACCCCCACACAGCCTCCGTCACCATTCAACGCATTCCTGGTCACAACCCCGGCGGGCAGCTTCGCTGCACCTCAGGGATACCCTCAGCAGGGCTACAGCACAGCACCTCAGTTCGGTCAGTCCCAACAGCTCCCTCACTTCTAACACCTTTGATCATTTTGACTCTGCCAGTGCTTTATTCATCTATCCCCAACGGGAAGTGGCAGTCCTGCAGTTGTATGAAACGCGCAGTTGAAAAGGTTTAGCTGTCTTTTGTAGTTTCCTTTGCTCCTCTATTGCAGCATTTCCTTATTTTGGTGAAAGCATTGTGTAAATGTGTTACACTTGTGTGGTCTTTAAGGCAGTCCTGACGCTGTTGTTTTAAGGGAGGGACCTCTGTCTTATCACAGATGGACAGCATGACTTGCAGACACCAAGAGTTTACAGCCAGTTGGAGGACATTCTAGCAGTGTCAAATACACCTTAAAAATGTAAATCCTTTTTTTTTGTTGGGAAGTTTATTATTCCCTGAGATGAAGTAGAATTATGAAATCTCTCTAACCCTGTAGTAAAAAACTGCATTTTGTACTTCCATTGAGGCCCTCGATAATTATCTTAAGCAGTTGAGACATAAACGTAGCAGAATGGAGCCTTGTCATGAGACACCACATGTAAGGGGAGAATATACAAACACAGAAAGGCCCCTTATAAGATGTGAAGAAGGGGCCTTTTTACAGTACGAAGGCGACAGTACTAACCAGCATATCACCGCGCTCATTTGAAACACTGTGCTATAATTAATGTTGTGGAAATTGTGTCAGATATTGTTGTTCTTAGAATAAAAAGAAAATGCTTTGCTCTAAGATGAGGTTGCATGGTTGTGATAGCCCCATAGCATGCAGTTTCTTTTTCTTGGAAACACTGGTACTGCGTGTCTGACAGCCGTTGTCTCCAGCTTACCATGTGTGGACTGTCATCAGTCTCTAAACTCCCAGTGCCTGAGACGTCGTACCATAGCCGGGGTGTAATGAAGCTTCAGTTATGCTTTCATGGCTGTCAGCAGACAGCTCTGTTAATTACAGCCAACACAAGCAGTAGTATTAATGCCTTACCAGCCACTGGTAGCAAAGAAAGGATGGCCGCCTAAAGCAATTTAGCATGAACAAGAGCAGCACAATATGGTATAAACAATTAATGTGCCGTTTTATAAATGATTTTGATGAGGACAGGACAGATGCTGCAGGATATGGAGCTCATCGCGGGTGTATTAACGATGGTCGCATTCCATTTCTGCACCTGTTCATGCTGGTCTGTTGGTAGAACGTGCACAGAAGGCGCTTTAAATCATTTTCCTCCTTGCTCTCCAACAGGCTACAGTTTTGGCACACCACAAGCAGAACAGTACGCTCCACAAGTTCCTCCTCCACCCACCACTCCTGGAGCTGCACCGCTGGGCTTTGCCCCAGCCACCACACCTACTCAGGACTTGAGCAAAGCTCCCACCGGGCAGCCTGACTTCCCCTATAGCCAGTATGGTAAGACGAGTACCGTGCAAGTATGCTGCCTGTTTTCTGTCCCATTGTGTTTTCAATCAGCCCTTGAAGCCCGGCGATCTCCCTGGTTATTATATTGGGCGTGACCACAGCTCACCCGACTTCATCACCACCACCCATACACAAGCAGGAGCTTGCTCTTGATGCCATTTAGCTTGAACAGCTACATATTCATACATGCTTCTTGCAAACATGAACCTCTTTAGCTTTGCCGTGAAGAGGCAGCTGACCTTTTGCCGTGTCCAGATGTCCCCAGCAGTTATTTCTCTCAAGTTATTCCATCTGAGCTGCGGATTGATTTTTTTTAAGATTGATGGGTTCTGGGTAGGTTTTTAATTAGATCATCCAGCCTTGCAATGTTTTCTTTGTCTTTTCTTTTTCTTGTTTTGTTTTGAGCGGAGTGTGATCCTGTCCTGACTTACCGTAAATGATGTTTGATTTTGTTTAGATGCCTTTTAGACTACCCTAATCCCGTATACACTTCCTGCTTTTCTTACCCCCTGCTTACTTGCTTCTTTTCCTGTTTTTTTTGGCTCATGTGCCACTGAAGAGCACTAGCATGAGATCTGAAAGAAACGTTATTTGTAATGTATATGCATGTCTGACTCTCCCGATGTTTTTTTTTTTTTTTCAATGAGCTCTTAGATTAGCATAACATTACCCTTACGCTGGATTGGGCAAGAATAATTATTCCTCTGGGACCTACGCTAAACATACAAATTGTTGAACAAATTCGAACAGCATTCAGAGACTTAAATGTGAGACTTGGATATAAGTTTAAAAGAAAATTAGGATTGTCACTTTCTTATTTTTAGACGGTTATGGAGTTGCTTTACCAAATTGAAGCCAGATATTAAATGAAATGGGTGCAGGCACCCTCTGAAAATGTACAATGTGTATTTCAAATGAACTCTGATCAAACCAAGTCATTAGCAGCAAGTCAAAAACGTTTTCCAGGTGTTAATATTTTTTTAGTCTGACTTGGCTTTCACCTGCTTCAAGCTGCTGAAGCTGCGTTTGAAGCCGACGTGATGGCTGTCAGCTAAAGCCGTTCAAGCTCATCTTGTTCAGTGTTTCCCGCTTGTGCTGATCGTCCATCCAGCTTTCTGCTTTAAATGTCTGCTGCCTGTTCAGACTTCAGATCCAGCTCTCAATTGACAGGAACAAGATGGCCTCGCAATGGTTTTGTGAAATGTGTCGCTTCTGATGCAAAACAAGCAGCCTTATTGTAGCAGTGGAAACTCCAATGCATTCTGTAATTTACAAAACAAATGCAGCTAGACTACTGAGACTGACTTAATGATGGATTATAAAAACGTATTTTTGAAATATTTGGTTTGAGTCAGGATGCAGTTAGGGGTTTTATATGTTTATTATTTCCCACTGTACACAGTGGGAAATACAGCTGTATTTTAATGATTACTTCCTTTCAGACGGAACTAGTTTTACTTTATTTCAGAAAGCTGTGAGCTCTAAAGTCACAGACAGTCAAATCACAGACAGTGTCACTAGTAAGCATTTCTTTCACTGAAACTGAAAAGCATCTACAAGTGAAGTACAGCCAGGTTTTTATATCAATCTTTTTAATCTGGTTGGAACCGTCAGAGCTGCCAGTCTCCCACACGAGAGGGGCATTGTTAGCCTTTCACAATGTAGTCCCAGCGCAAGTGTTTGAGCTGAATTAAGTGATCTGCCACTGCCAGGCAAGCAATGGAGTCCTGTGAATATCAGAGGAATCAGACATTCAGCTGTTTTGAGACAGTCTAATGATTGAGAGATTTTCTTTCTTCTGATGTGTAAATTAGATTTTCAGAGATCAGTTCCTAGATGGAGAGGTCAGAGCTATATGCAATATCAGCCATGTTGCCTTTTTTTCCCCTATACAAACAGCCCTCAAATGCTTCTCAACTACTTCAATTCTATGTGTGCGTCTACTGATCCGCTTAGAGAACTGAGTTCATTCAAGTCTGCAAACGAAACGAACCACAGTTTAGAAAGCGCGCCAAATTTATTGTTCGGTAAAGACGAGTGTGTCTTATTTCCTGTCGGCAGGTTTTAAGGCGTTTCTGATGGCAGACGCAATTGTTTGGATTCAAACCAGCTGAGAAATGTAAGACATTACTCGACAAAAAAAAAACAACTGAAAATCTATCTACAGTTTTGGATTCCCTGCTTCAGGTTGCTTCCCTGCTCTTGAAGTCTCACCTGGCTGGAAAACATTTCCCCCTCTTTACATCACCTGCATATTAGCTGGCAATGCACATTTCACAAAATTCCACGAGACCAGGCTGGCCCGATTTATTTATTATTTTTAAGGAATAAAAGAAGTCCAGAGCGCTTACAGACAGCTCTCATTCACATTCGGCATAGCTGAAAAGTAAATGCCCAGCCAAGTGTAGAGCAGACCCAGTAGATGAGTAGAAATGTAGAGCTCCGCTAGCTCAGTAAGTGGGACAACTATGGTAAAGTAGCTGGCCAGCAGTATCTGGGTTCAGTCAACCTGGTCTCCTCATCTCCCTGCTAGGCTTGGGTAACTACCCTCAGGACCCCTCTGCCTACGGACCAACGCGTCCTTCTCACAGTTATGGTCAGGATGAGCAGGGAGGATATAGTGCAGGTAGGTGCCAGCATCGTCCTCTCCAACCACAAAAGAAGCATTTGTTCAGTACTTTCTTAGAGCTGCAACCTGATTTTTTTTTTGTCCTCTTTCCTTTTGCTCTCTTTCGTATTTTGCATGTACATTTTGCATGTACATACAAATGACTCTTTGTCTGCTTGTATAGTAAAACCCGGCTACTGCGTCCGTCACAGACTACAGGGAAATATCCGTTCAGATCGGCAAGGTTAGCTTAGAGCATGTCAGGTCCCTCAGTGGCTGTGGCTTTACTATATCAAGACCAACATGTCCTCCTTCTTTTGCTTCACTGTCTGCATCGCTTTGCTTTTTTGTGAAAGGATGATCTAATTGTCAGAAAATCTGTTCATGGTTCAGTTATCCCCATGCATCAGCAGCTCATTCGCCCATTGTTGCGACCCCCCACCCCCCGAGTCTACTGTCTCTGCTTTGTAGCTAAAGGGGTGAGAAAGGAAAGAAGATTTAAAGGAGACCACAATACAGGCATCTTCAGATACACTCTCATTTATGTGTCCCACGGCTCTGGTGGGACCTCTTCCTGTTTCTCAATGAAGTGTGTTGTGCTTTCCAATTCGCTCCATTTTTCTCTGACATTTTGACGAGGACTTGATACTAGGGCAGGATAATAACTTGTCACTAGAAGAGAGAGTCTGCCAGCATCTGGTCAGCAAACCCATCTCCAAATGTTAGAAAGCAGTTTGGTCTGAGCCTTTCTCCGGGCAGATTAGTGTCCTCCCCTGGGAGTGGCTGCGTTTCCCTCCCGCGTTTGCAGGGAGATAGTGCCATCCAGTGCATAGACAGGCATCATAAACACACCACGTCCAAGAAAATGTCGTCATTGTTTCCTTCAAAGAAGGAGACTGAAGTAAATTAAGTTCAGAGTCTCCTTTCTAGGTTTAAACATAGTTTGTTTTCTTTTATATAAGCTATCTTAAAGGGGATTTGGACATTGAAACTGTGGGGAGAAAATCCACCTGAAATTCTTTTCAAAAACTCATTGACAGTAGCTGATAGAATTCAGCCTTTTTTTGTTTGTTTTTTTTGTTCCTGTTTTAGCCTTGATTCACATTGAACTCGATCTACTGCATTAAAACACATTTCAGAGCCTTTTCAAGTAGAAATGTAGAAAAACACAAGGCCTAATGAATACGAAAATATGAAAATAATGTTAATATTTTAGAATAATATAGAAACTATCATATATTGAATGTTAAATATTTGCCTATGTTGTGAAAATGACTGGCTCGTCTTGAATTTGATGGAATGAAGACATCTTGACTAGATAAAATCAGCCATGGTGACAAAAAAAAAAAAAAGACTAGAGGAACAAGTCAAGTCACAAAAGATGAGCAGAGGTTCAGAACCAGCTGAGAAATGTCACACAGTGGTAAACGTGGTCCCATATGATCTTTTTTAAGAGCTGTTGTTGCTAATTCGAGACGAGTTAATTACCACATTTTTGTAGCTTTCTGTTTGGTGTAGGTGATACTTTCAAATCATTCAGTTTTCATTTAACTCAAACATTTTGGAGTCTGGGTTTTCTCAAAAAATGGCTAAATCTTGAAGCACCTATCTGTATCTGGTTTACTTTATATTTTGTGGACTGGATGTTCATAATGTGAACACTGCGTTGACCAATAATATTATGGGACATAACTGTATCGGCTGGGCCAAAGGTGGATTTTCCCCTCACCTGAAAACTACATTTTTAAGTAATTTTACTCCAGACGTACACAAGCAAGGTCCATATCATACACCGTCCCTGTTCAAGGCGTTAACTTTACCCTCTTTCCTGCTTTTGTTTTTACTGTCCTCCTTTGTTAGGGTACGGTCAGGACCTGACGGCCTTCGGCCACAGCTTCGCTGACCCCAGCCAGCCGACCGCCTCGTACGGGGCCCCGACAGCACAGCCCGCCGCCGCCCCACAACCCACTGCAAGCGCGTTTGGCAGAGGACAGAACCACAACGTACAGGGCTTCCACCCATATCGACGCTGACCACCACCCCAGGGTGGGGCAATTGTGTAAAGTTCAGAAACAAACAAACAAACAAAAAAAAAAAAGAAGTCAGGGAAATGTGTTTTCTTGCTTATAAGCAGAACTGGAATTCTGGATTGTTCGTTAGAGATGTTGAATGCGCACAGTTTGTGAAACGGGAAACTTTTGTGAAAGCAGGGATTCCAGTCAATTTAAAAGGGGTGTAAAGAAATCCACATTTTTTTTCTTTGCATAACTTAAGGATCATTCAGCAGAAAGAAGCTTTTATTCCCCCCCACCCCCCTCAAACCATGTTTTATAGTAGAACTGAACTACTTTGCAATAATATTGATTGTCTGGTCAAACACTAGCACAGAGACTATATGTAAAGAGACTTGCATTTGAATATGTATATTTATGGTGGACAGAAATGAAAACAGGGTCTCAAGTTTCCTCAGCTTTAAATTCTAGGGAAAAAAATGTTTTTATTTTGGTGAATTTTTGTTTACTTACTGAGCCTTTGAAGTTTGTTTAAAATGGAGATTATGAATATATATATTATACACAAACTGTGCAATTTTTTAAAAAGAGAATTTTGTACTATTAATGTACACTTTGCTTGTTTTTTTATTTAAAGATGTAGACTTCCCTCAGGTGGCTGTTTTGGGTGCATTTTTTGCACTTATGCAAAAGAAAAAAAGGACAAATTATTACAAAATAAATGTTTTAAGGATACAATTGTCTTGAGTGTGTTTGCCTACAATCTTGAATTTAGATGCCTCAGTGGTTTATTTGGAGGCACTGCAGGAAACTGACACTATTTGAGGAATGTTTTGGTGATTTGATTAAAAGGAAAACAAAATCTGACAACTTTGTGATAAATCTTTTTTCCATGCAGGGCTCCCAATATGAAGAATTGGTGGTTTCTGTTTAGTTATTTAAAAAAAACTGTTCATAGGAGGAATTTGATTAGGTTTAATGGAAGAGATATCAAATAGCCACAGAAACCTGCAGGTGCAGTTTGTGACTTAAACAAATTCAGCTGTGTTCTTTCAGTTTACATGTTTTTTCCTAACTTACTGGTTAAAACCCACTTTTGACTTTATGTGTTATTTGTGATTTTTTGTTTTTGTGTGTCCATTATGCATCTGTTGTACTTCTTTGTGGTTGTTTACATTTTGTTTTTGCTCGTTTTGTTCAGCATTTGTTCCATTTCTTTTGTTTTTATTGATATCATTATTCACGTTCACTTTGGTGCCACATTATTTTTATTTGCCTGTTTGTACAAATGTATACTTTACTTTTCGGGGGGTGAGGTAGGAGGGTAGAAAATCTCTATTTCTCCCAAAGCTTCAGCGATGATTTTATTTAATACTGAAAACATGTAGTCTTGGCCTATACGTGAGGGAAAACGAGAATGACCACATCTTAATCAAAGAAAGGAGTCTTTTGGATGCCTTTAAGAACCTCAGAGGAAGTACGAATTCTGATCATTTAGGGATGTACAAATTGTGGTTGCAAGTTTGACGTTTCTGCTAGTCACTGAGTGAGTAATGTGCCGAAAGTACCTCGGCTGATCATATCCGGGTTAAAGGCTTAATGTTGTAACCTGTGATTCCTTCAAACTGCCTATTTCCGCGTTGCTAGTTGATTAGCATCAAGCAGCTACCCGCTCTGCGCAAAGGAACTGACTTGTGCAGCTTATGCAGCCACTGGTCGTCAGTTTCACCTCCGACTATAAGTCGACGTACGGATAGACACTTTCAAGGTCTCTGGGCAGAAAGTGTAAGCCAAAAAAAAACAATTGTCATTGTCCTGTTTTTAAATGGTGTGGTCAAATATTTCGCTGTGTGTGTGTGTGTGTGCGCACTGTGCTAGCTAGCTTCTTCCTCACGGGTCGCTGTCTTGCTTCAAAACAAAGTACAGTATTCACAGTGGCTTTTAATTGTTGCTTCGTGACAGTTTGTCAGATTTTTTAGACAGAAACCCCCCGACATGATGCTTATGTCGACCAGGCTTGCAACTTAAGTCTGCAGCTTCATCAGCAGACGAACGGAAACGGTGAAACTGATTTGTAATGATTTCAAATGGAGCCGTTACTGTCGTTGTCATATCCAATTTACACAGACGAGCGAAGCAAAGATGGTTATGTTAGAAATATAGGGGCTGGAGACGATATTCGGAAAACGTCGTGGCATGTCGTGTCTCGTTATGCGTCTATGCAAAGTGTCAAATTTGGTAAACTCAGCTGAAAATATCAGAAGCTCAGTCTGCGCCCAGAGCGGTGGGGATGATGTGGGGCACATCTGGAAACAGAAAGCAGACCCGATCGGCAGAAAGTGCGATGTTCCAGCAACCAAACTCGACTGGACACTATCAGGAAATGTTTTCGTGCTGACTGGAAACACCCTTTTAATCAAACACAGAACTGATTTATGTTTGTGCCAACAGAGGTCAAAACTGGGACCATGGACCTTATTTTAGATAACTTCCCCAAATGTTTGTGCTACTGAGAGAAATGTGACTCAATTTCACTTTCTTTTTCTCAAATATTTGGACTATAGGAGTATAGATCGTTTTGATATTTTGTGTAGATTTGAAATGACAATAAAGCACAAGTAAAATGTAGTCTCTGAGTTTTCAGTCAAGGCTTTGTATTAGGATGCATTCATCTTTAAACATTTAAAGATGAGAGTCAAGAAACGGTTGATAAGGAATCAGTGGCCTTCTCCATGTCTTTTTTAAAAAAACTCGAGATTTTTCTGTATGTTTGTGATCTTTGTCCAATTGTAAGTCTTAGTTTCAGAATGCTTGTCAGAGCTCCGCTGACTTGTCTGATCTGTTCTTAACGTTAATGGCTGGTTGGCACCTGATGGCCTTCGTTTTCTCCCACAAAGCCCTCTTTTCGATGACGAGGTTGACAGATAATCACGATGACGTGCCTTACGAGGACTGTTCTTCACCCGCCTGGATGTTGTGAAGTGTTTTTCTTCACAGTAGGGAGGATCCTGGCTCCTTTTCACTGCTTAGAGCGCACCAAATAGTCATTATGGGCTGCTCATAATGCTGCTGCTGTTTATGGGTTTTTGTTTTGCAGTAGCAGGTGGCCTAAAGGTGACCCGTTTGTCTAGGTTTCCATCGGATTGCAATTAAGTGGCGTGGGCTCACATTGACAGCTTCTACTTACGCTTGCTTTTCTCAAACTGAGTTGCAGAACTCGTAAAGAACTCCTGATAAAACGGCCCACATCTGCACAGGCAGCAGCTTTTGTATAATCCCATTTGAGCCCCTTAAAAAAACTGCAATTCCTTAGTTTTTGCTTATGACTTCTTAGAGATTAGGGTTGAGTAGCGTGAGCAGGATCCCATGTCCATGTGTAAAGACTCCGTTGTTGCCTAGATTCTAAGCTGTCATTAGTAAATAATTATAAGATTTTTAAATCTGTTGGCCTGAATACATGTCGAAACCACTTTTAAAATCTATGCATGAGACGGATAATCCATCCCTCGCTGCTGTTGCTTTTATCTGGACGTGAACGTCCGTTTAGTCTGCGCTCTGCGTAGGCCCCAGGCTGCAGAGCAGCCCGGAGGACGCCTTTTGCAGGAAAAATGTGGAGCGACTGTGTCAAATTTGCCACGGTCCTGACACGGGCGCCGCAGTGTCAGGAGTCATGCGTCTGACTCGCACATGGTGAGGCTGCACCAGAGAAACCGAAGGAGCAGCCTCAGCCGGGAGCAGGCTGGAGATGTCTGCCGACCGCCACGCCGCTCCCTCCGCAACACCTTCGCTGTTCTCAGCGTGCGAGCTCAGCACATGGCGTGATCTGCTCCCATTCCTGTCAGGTTCTGATGATCTCGTTAGCTAGACCAGGTGTCTCCCTGCTGTTGCTGTAAACAGTTATAAATTAATCTTGGAACAGACCTCCCTCTCTCTCTCTCTCCCTCTCTCTCTCGGTGTCTCTCTCTCTTTTTATTCCTGACATCTTTGTGTTTTTTGTGTCTCTATCTGGCTGTTTTACAGGCTGTCGGGTCTGGTTCAAGGTTGTTGAACAGTTAATGCACAAGGTAAAGCGGCTGAAAATCGAGGACACAACAGGAGACGGCCAGGAAAGGTAAGCAGCTGCATGAGTTTGATCCATTTTTCTTTTTAAAACATTTTAAAAATCAGTCATA
This sequence comes from Menidia beryllina, assembly GCA_013363375.1. Taxonomy (NCBI): domain Eukaryota; kingdom Metazoa; phylum Chordata; class Actinopteri; order Atheriniformes; family Atherinopsidae; genus Menidia; species Menidia beryllina. The sequence continues at coordinate 5,133,484 of JABUIW010000023.1, forward strand.
ATCAGTCTTAATCTATTTTTCCCCCCTAAAAAACTCTTAAAAATCTAACTTAGATTTAAAACGTGCAAGCATAACTTAAAAATTGAAAAACCTGTGAGAAGGAAGTATTATGGCCTTTGGTGGGTACTAGAGGCTGACATTTTTTTGGGAATCCCACGGGTCACGGGATTCCCGTGGGATTCCTGCGGGATGGGAGTCATCTTCGCTATTAATCAAGGGATTTGGACGGTACAGGATAAATGGTTAACGAGAGCAGACGGGAGCGGGAATCAACCAATAGCAAAGACGAAAAAAAAAAAGTAAATGCACCATTTTGTAGTTTCCTTCTAATATGCCTACAATGTAACGCAATTAAAAAATAACTACATGACCCAGCCGTCCCAGAAGCCATCAGTGCTTTTTGTCACGGCTTACCGCCGGAATTCAAAGCAGTGATGGAGGGAGCTAACAGCGCAAAGTCTGAAGTAATGACATGTCTATTAAGTTCACAGAACTGGTCGGAAAGTCTGAAATATTATAAAAGTTTATGTGAGTAGAATGTGACGGTGCTAGCACGGTGTACGCTGCTCGTAAGACTTGTTTAGTCTTAGTCGAGAAGCACACTTGCAAGGCAAATTCGGGAAAAAATCAGCCAAGCGTCGCTTCGTTCATCAAGCGAAAATTATACAAATAAATGTTTTGTTTACTCAACAATAAATGAGTAAAATGCAGCTTTATGTGCTGTTTGGGTTCATTAAACTATTGTCGACATGGTGTGAACTGTAGGCTACAGTTTTTCTTTTATTTGCTGTATTCCATTTTCTGGAGAAAATCTAGAAACAGAGGCTAAGCAACTGTTCTAAAACAGGATGGGGACTGGAGAACAGATTAAATCAAATTCTATGTATTAACTAAACACTAATTGAAGAAAAAAAAATATGGGAGCAGTACAGGAGCGGAACTCAGTTTAAACAGGAGCGGGATGGGAGCGGGAGTCAATTTACCAGGAGCGGGATGGGATGGGATTATTTTTTAAACTTTGGTCTGGGAGTGGGACGGGACAAGATTTCTTTCTATGGGAGTGGGACGGGACAGGAGTGAAAATCCACTCCCGTGTCATCCTCTAGTGGGTACCGAGGTCGTAGGAGGTTAAGAAGTATTTACGTCTTTATTTATTATTACAGCGGTCAGTGCCTAAAATGATTTAACAATGCTACTCATTAAAGCAGTAACATGGCTGAGTTTGAGTTGAAAGCCGCTCATCATTCTGAGACGGTCTCGGTGTTGAGAAATGGGAGTGGTGGTCTGATGACGGCCGACTGACACTCTGCCCGCAGCGTCGGCGAGGCCCTGGCAGGCATGACCGGGGCGGACGAGCTCTCAGACAGCACCGAAGTCGTAGAAATGGAGGACGTCAACCCCACCCGCTTCCACGTGGAGAAGCACACGTGGGACGGCCTGCGGAAGATCATCCACAAGAGCCGCAAGAACACGGGCGTGTTCATCAACAAGGCGCCGCACGACTTCCAGTTCGTCCCGAAAGACGAGGCCTGCCCGCAGTCTCACCGCATCTACTACCTCGGTAAGGAGGAGAGCAGCCGTCTCCCACAGTCCACGTCGGGAAATGAACGAGTGCCGGCTCAGATAAGAGGCCGGTTAATGGACCCCGATGTGCTGAAGTGCAAATCCAGTGGCTCTGGGAGCCGCTGTGCATGGTTGCTAATCTGTGCATGCAGCTGGTGAGTCAGAATTGCCAGCTTGCATCTGTTTTTTAAGGCTCATTTGATTTCCGGAGAGCTGCCGCGGCTGTAGTCAGAGAATGTCGGACAAAATGTGGAGCTCGAAACAGGAACAGCATTTTGCTTTGTGGACATTTTCTAGTTTTTTTTTTTTTTTTTTTTTTTATGTTTTATTTGTCAGAAAAATTAACAAAATAATTAAATATATAAAAAAAAAAAAAAATACAAGTGTTTTTATCCTGTATGGACACCAAGACCTGCAAATATGCTGTCAAAGCTCTAGTTTAATGCATGCTGTCAAGCATGAATCAAAAATCAAATAAAAAAATCATACATTATATCACTTTGGCTTCTTTTGCTGTTTAGTGTGCAGCTGATAGCTTTTGTTGTTGATTTATTAGAACTGTTTTTAAGATTAATCACGCAAATGGAACCAAAAATGGAAAATAAGTTCAGAAATCCACCTTCAGGCTTTTCATTGTGTCATCAGCATGGAGGCACTGTTTTCTCATGCTGTCTGTCCAGATCAAAGATGATCCCTTGCGTTCATTGAGAGGATTTCTCGGCAGAAGGCACAAACATTGGTTCGAAATCCAGGATAAAGCACAAAGGCTTTAGTCAGAGTTTGTGATCCCTGTGACCTTACTTTGTCCCACTGTGGTGACTAACGTGCATCAAACGGGTTCAGCTTTATGTCAGTGTGTCGTACGATTGCAGGTTTTTGGCCAGCGGAACAAACGGCTAGAGTTTTACCCACCTACCCATCGTGAGTTAAACCTGAGCCCGCAGACACCAGCTTTGTTTGGGCTTACGGATTCTGGCTGTGGTCTGTGTCCTCACAGGAATGCCTTACGCCAGCCGGGAAAACGCCTTACTCTACTCAGACATTCCCAAGAAGGTCCGCAAAGATGCCCTGCTGGTCTTGTCCTGGAAGCCCATGCTGGATCACTTTCAGGTGAGGAGGGTTTTTTTCTTCTTTTTTTTTTCTGACCTATCCTAGGCTGCCAGTGTGTGTTAGAAATGTTTAGAGTTGTTTGACCACACAGTGGGTGCGCTGGTCACATGACCAAAGCTTCATTTATTTATTTTCCAGTCCCCAAACAGACTCTCTTTGACTTCTACCCCAACCAGTGCTCTCACAACACGTGTCCTTTTGTGTGTCCCCTAACCCCAGGCCAGCCCCCACCACGGGGCCTTCTCTCGAGAGGAGGAGCTGCTGCGAGAGAGGAAGCGTTTGGGGGTGTCTGGCATTACCTCCTATGAATATCACCAGGCCAGCGGCCTCTTCCTGTTCCAGGCCAACAGCAGCCTGTACTACTGTCGGGATGGTGGAAACAACACTTTCATTGTGAGTTAAAGGGACGGCTGAATAAGAAAAGTGTGATTATGGACCAACGTTGACTGATTGGCTGCCCCTTAATCATGTTTGGGAAATAGATGAGGCTCGTATTGGATTTGAGTCAGCTCCTGTTTGAGGCAAATGTTAGACGGGAGAGAAAATGACCCCTTTGGATGTTTTGTTCCGTCATTTCTTTCTTTATTTACCTGCAGACTTCTCCAATGAATCCGACAGAGATCAAAAGCCAGAATTCAGGCACACGTATGGACCCCAAGGTCTGCCCCGGGGACCCAAACTTCATCGGTTTCATCAACAATAATGACATTTGGGTGACAAATATAGAGACAGGAGAGGAGAAGAGACTCACCTTCTGCCATAAAGGTCAGGACTGAATCACGCCGACACTCCACCTGCAGCTTAGGCCAGAATTTCATGACAATATTTCTTTTTTTTGGTCATATTTTTGTTGGTTCGTAGGTATTGATAACCCAAAGGAAGACACTAAGTCTGCTGGAGTGGCCACTTTCGTCACTCAAGAAGAATTTGATCGCTTCTCTGGATACTGGTGGTCTCCAGCATCCTCTGAAAGTGAGAGCTGCTTTTTATTTAAAGCTATTAAGCTTTTTTTTTCCCGGAATTTTCGCAGATTTCCTGTTGTTTGGTCCAACATGGCAAAGACTTTATGATAACTGCCTCTGTCGTCATCGGATTAGATCCAGATGGTGGTAAGACTCTGCAAATTCTGTATGAAGAGGTGGACGAGTCTGAGGTGGAGATCATCCATGTCCCCTCGCCTGCTCTGGAGGAGCGTAAGACGGACGTCTACAGGTATCCACGAGCAGGTATGAAGACACAGACATTGGGACGACTCCGAACGCTCACCTGCCAGCTCAGAGGTGGAGGAGATTTGGTCAAGTCTCGCTCCCAATTTAAGACCTTATCCTGAAAAACCTTTATTTCCAGGCAGCAAAAATCCCGATATCTCTCTCAAGATAGCAGAAATAAGGACAGACAGTCTTGGAAACGTGAGTTTTCATTGCTACACAACACTCGGGGCATTCGACCGTTCTGTTCTTAACTCCGCTCTGTGTTGTCCTCTGTCAGATTGTCAGCACACAAGAGAAAGAGCTGCCTGCTCCTTTCACCAGCCTGTTTCCAGACGTCGAGTACATCACCAGAGCCGGATGGACGAGAGACGGCCATTAGTAAGTTTCTCATTAAAGAATGAGGGTGGGGGCGGGGACACACAAAACCTGCGTTTAGGTCCGACGGCCCAGGATTAGATAAGACGGCGGCTGTAAAGCTTCCCACCCATCTCAGCTCTTCCCCTCTGTATGCGCCAGTGCGTGGGCGGTCATGATGGACCGGCGGCAGCAGCATCTCCAGCTCGTCCTGCTACCTCCCGCACTCTTCATCCCCACACATCAAGACGAGGCCGAAAGGCAGGAGAGCCTGGAGGCCCTGGGAGACACAGTCCATCCCTTCATCATTTACCAAGAGAAGAGCGATATCTGGATCAATGTGAGGTCCAACAGCAAGTTTCTCTGACTTCTTTTCTGCTGTTTATTTTATTTTTTTTCATCTCAGGACTGTGATCTTTCTCGAGAGGAGTACAGAAACAAATTTTTACAAAGAGCTGTGACATTTGGGCTGGTTACGTCATGAAGTTGGAAAAAGACTGAAACGTTTCTCTTTTTTTTTGTTCATTTTTTTTTTTTTTACCACAGGTCCATGACATCTTCCACCCTTTCATCCAAACCAGTGATGATGAGATCACCTTCATCACAGTGAATGAGTCCAAAACAGGCTTCTGTCACTTGTACAAGATCACCTCAGTGCTGCAGCGGGGCAGCTTTCACTGGGCTTCAGGCTACACACACTCTGAAGGTAACACCCCAGGCTGGTGTCACGCATTCACTCAGAACCATACCTTTACCTCAGTCTCTGTTAAAATGGAATTCTCAATCATTTCTTTGACTTGCCAGCTGTTCTTTTTACGCCGTCCATATTTGTTGTCCTTTGTCTTTAAACACACTGGCATAGGTTCTAATTTGAAGGCTGTTTTGGTCATTCTGCTCCTCTTTGTGTTCCTCTGCCATTAGATGATTTCAAGTGTCCAGTGAAAGAGGAGGTGACAGTGACCAGTGGAGAGTGGGAGGTGCTGGCTAATCATGGAGCTAAAGTAAGCCCTGCGTACACACATCTGCTGGGCGTTTACAGCCAATGCCCGGGACTGCAATGATTTTGTCAAATGGCATTTGAACTGTTTCATGCTGGCCACGACACATTTTTCTATGTGTGGTGCTGATGTGAACCGTGTTCCATTTGTGTCTTTATGTTTTCGTGCAGCGCTCGTGCAGCCCTCAGATTTGGGTGGACGAAGCAGCAAAGCTGGTTTACTTCCAAGGAACCAAAGACTCTCCTCTGGAGCACCACCTGTACGTGGTGAGCTACGAGGTGCCGGGGGAAATCGTCAGACTCACCAAACCGGGTTTCTCCCACAGCTGCTCTGTGAGCCAGGTAAGCCAGCGCCCCTCGATGCGCTCCATTCTGTCTGTCGCAGCTGAATTAAGAAAGAGGGAGATATCCCAGTTTCCTCCTTGTTGTAGTTGGCAGTTAAAGCGTTTCAGGGCTGTTTATTGACGTGATGTTAGTGTTATTAACCTCATGCCCTCGGCTCTTTTCAGTTATTCCACTTTTGTTTTTCTTTGTGGAATCAAAAGCAGACGCTAAAATGTTGTGCGTGCTCGCTGACCTGGCTCTTCTCTCTCACACAGACATTTGACATGTTCATCACCCACTACAGCAGCTTGACCACCGCTCCTTGCGTTCACATCTACAAGCTGACGGGCTCCGACAGCGACCCCCTGCACAAGGAGCCCGAGTTCTGGGCCAGCATGATGGAATCTTCTGGTGCAGATTTTTTTGTTCACATTTTAACCTTCATTGCCTGAATTTCAAACGTCCCTGCGCCTTTTTAAGCACAGTCCTCACAGGACTTTAAGGGTTAGGGCACAGGCTTGATCAGAATAATGTTGAGTTAAGGTGGTTTTCTGTCTGTGTTCAGCTTACCATTGCGATGCCAGCCCACCAGAAATCTTCAGCTTCACGGGGAAGTCGGGCTTTGAGCTGTACGGCATGCTGTACAAACCCCTAAACCTGGTTCCCGGCAGGAAACATCCTACTGTTGTCTTTGTCTACGGGGGTCCGCAGGTTTGGTCTCTTTCAGTTTTACTAGATTCATGTCATAAAAAAGATTCCAAACACCGGTCTCGGAACAATATCAATTTATTTGGTGATCACTCTCATTTATAGCTGTGACTGTTTAACTATTGTGACAGCTATTCAGTAGGACAAGTCTGATGTTTCCCTGCTGTTAAATAAAGATAGAAAAATGAGTCACTGACATTTATACAAGCATGTTGTATTCTTTCAGGTGCAACTAGTAAATAACTCGTACAAAGGAGTGAAGTACCTGCGGCTGAGCACTCTGGCGTCTCTTGGCTATGTCGTGCTGGTTATCGATGGGCGGGGCTCCTGCCAGAGAGGACTCAAGTTTGAGGGAGCTGTGAAAGACAAGATGGTAAATACGACTTTGAGTGTCCATCTCTGAAGAGAAGAGAGAGGCACAGACACACAGAGATCTACAGTGCGGTTCTGAATAGGAGCCTGCCCATAGCGCACACTCTGAGTCTTGATATGATTCCGTGATGGTAACTATGTGGAAAATCTGCTCCTCTCCATCAGGGTCAGGTGGAGATTGAAGACCAGGTGGAGGGTTTGCACTACATATCCGACAAGTATAAGTTTGTGGACCTGAGCCGCGTCGCCATCCACGGCTGGTCGTACGGAGGCTTCCTGTCCCTCATGGGACTGATCCACAAACCGGACATATTCAAGGTCATAACCTTCTACTCTTTTTCAGGGATTTTCTTTCTTTTTTTTTTTTTTTGCAGTTCCTGTATTCTGCAACAGCTGATGGCTCTGTGGAAATACTGATATGGTTTATGCCTTATTTCCTTATTTTCCATGTTGTGTTTAACCCGATTTAAATCATTCTGTGACATAGAGTACAAAAACAGAGGCTACAGCAAATGAATAAATCCAAATTCATACACTCTTAAGTTGGACCATGGACAGCTGACAAACTGCTAATCAAACTGCTTTCAGGCCCCGTCTCGTCACAAGTCATGTGTTGAACAGCCTAAGGTGTTAAAACAGGCACCACAGAATGTAACTGCTGTTGGCAGGTTCACAAACTCCCTGAGAAATCCCGTCTCCATTCTTCTGTTATGTATCGGCTCCATAACGGTTGGATTCCTGCTCTGTTCCTCTTCGTTTTAAGTTTTTGGTGGCTGACATGAAGACATGTTACGTGGAAAATATGTCACCCATGTTTTTTGCTGCTAGCAGTGACGGAAGGGCGATGCATTCAATGATAGGTTGGGAATGGGAACTTCTACAAAAGAAAGAAAGAACTGCAATGACTGTGGAGTTATTGTTTGCATTTATATTATTTACAAATGTTGAACATTGACAGTAATTTAACTATATAACCTGTTTAAACTGTTTGGGAAAAAAAAGAAGAGGCAAACATGGAGCTCTGTCCTTAACTTCCTGTCGCTTCATTAGGTTGCCATCGCAGGCGCTCCCGTGACTCTGTGGATGGCCTATGACACCGGCTACACAGAGCGCTATTTGGACACACCCGACAAAAACCCGAAGGGATATGAAGAGTGTTCTGTCGCCCTGCATGTCGACAAACTCCCCAATGAGTGAGCTGTTTTTCAACCTTTTAACGGGTTTTACTCCTTTCAGCATTGGAATAGAATCTTTCTGTAAATGTTTATTGAGTGGGTGAAACATCAGACCCCACAAATAAGTTCCAGTTAAGCAAATATTTTGCTCATACAAGCTATCAGATCTTTGTACTTCCACAGAATAAACCAGGTCATTGACATCTGACATAAAATGATCACAACACACACCCTTTTGCAAGGAATTTCTGAGAATGTCTAGAAGAGGAAAAATGTTGTTCCTTAGAGTTTGCATTCCCACATAGCAAAGTATGTTGTGTTGCTATGTGGGAATAGTTTCCTTTCCCTCCACTAACCACTGCGTGCACTTTGAATAATGAGTAATTTGCTTCTCATAAGAACGTGTTTTTAAATGTGAATATTTGAACTAAGAGTGTTTATCTTTGTGCTCCGCCCAGACCCAACAGATTGCTCATCCTGCATGGATTTCTAGACGAGAATGTGCACTTTTTCCACACTAACTTCCTGGTGTCCCAGCTCATCCGAGCAGGAAAACCGTACAGCCTGCAGGTACGATGATTTGCTGATTGGCGTGGACAGTTAACACTGAGATAAAGGGTTTTAGGGGTGGGTGGGTTGTTGGCTGTAACTTACTGGAAATCAACTGATCCCCATTTGTCTGTGCTGGTGTTTCCCATCCCATTCCAGGTTTATCCCAACGAGCGCCACAGCATAAGGTGTCCGGAGTCTGGAGAGCATTATGAGATTATGCTGCTGCACTTCCTCCAACAGAACCTCTGATCTGCTTTTCCGCTGTCTGACCTTCCTCTCCTCACTCCCTACCCTCCTCTCCTTATCTCCTTTTTCACATTCCACCAGTTATCCAAACCTGCCATCAACTCTGGTGTCGCTCAGTTATTATTATTATTATTATTGTTATTTTTATTCTAATCTGTCGAAAGAAAGCTACACCAAACTTTATCACCTCAGTTTTCACTAAACAAAGTCATGTCAACATTTGAATGCCATTCTGTTTGACAGTGAAGACTCATGGATTAAAGCCCAGAGCCAGAAGAGGGCGCCGTTCACCTAGAATGAACCCGCTCTCTTGGGCAGTCTTGATGGTTCTTAAAAGGAATAACTTACAAAATTATTAAATAAAATTATGGTTCCTGAAACAGGACAGGAGGGAAATATGTGTGGACCTTCTCTGCGTTTATGAGTTAACGTTCTTTTCTTTTTGGTGCCATTCCTTTTTAGCAGCTCTTTTTTTTTTTTTAAATGCAAACTAAGTGGCAAATATATCTCTGTTCTCTTTGCAGATACACACTGGTGTGAAGTTAGCTGATGTAAAGCTCTTTCAGAGCATGTGTGCAACTCTTTAACACTTTGCCGTGTTTTTATGTCGACGTTTGTCTCCTGTGCCGTCACAGATTGTTTTATATAAGGCTATAGCGATTCATGCAGCATTTTATTGGGTAAAATTATGCGGAAAAAAACAACAATCTTTTGGGCGTTCCTGAGCATTCGTAGATGGTGGGAACATGTAGCGACCTGTTGCTGTTTCTCTCGGTCGTTCGCTTTAACTTTCGGAGGAGCTTCTCTTGTTTTTCTGCTGCTGAGGACTTTTGCACAGCACATGTTTGCCTTGGTGCCAACAAGCTGACCTATAAGATGATGATTAACAGAATTGTTGGCGGTCTGAGGTGCCTTGCTAGAGTTTAAGAGCACCTGCTCACATATGAATATAAATCAGGGAATCTGTCACAGGATTCATGACAATAAAATGCCTTGTTACCGTCTGATGAGCATCTGTAAGATGAGCTGCCACGAACTGTACATGTAAATGTACTCTGACCTAGAAGAAATAAAATGGAGTGAACAATCTTTTTTAAAGTCTTGTTTCAAGGTAATTTATTTCTATTGATTTTAAGATTTCAGTGACGATGGAGTGGGAAAAGTTCAGACAGTAATGTTTTGTGTGAGGGTTTTTTTGATGTGTGCTTTAGTCTAATCCCACAGAGAAAACAGGATTAAAGTTGTATTGTCAGAAACAAATCAAGTTTCTGATGTGCAAATCATTACAACAGTACCACTCGTTTAGCTCACAGAATCGAAACCAAACCATTTTCTCCCCTCTGCACAAACCATGCCTCCTCATCATAGGTGGTGACACACGCATTCCCCCATCACCTTAAAGCAAAAGTGATATTATAACTGGAAATTTGTTTGGTTTCACATTTGTAAAAAAGAATCGGGCTGCTGAGCCCCAAATTAGTTTGGACTTTTTTCTCCGCCAAGAGGCTCGAGATTTAAACCCTATTGTGCTTTAACATCTCATGGTTTAGAGGCCTCATCTTACTCAAACATACAGCGAAACTAATAAAATGTTAAATCTGCAATATATTTTCGATCATCATCAAATATTGGGTAAGACTGAAGATAATGCTGTTACTCCTACAAAGAAAACACAGAACCGGTGTTTCTTTATAATTTAAAGTGTTTATTTCAACCACTCCATACAAATGTTTCAAGTTGAGATCAAATGTAAAGTAAAAAACTGTACATTATTAAAGTAATAACATAATAAAAACCCTCATAAAGGGTATGATATCGCAGTCAATGTGACAGAAGATGTCCGCTTGGACACTGAGTTGTCATATGCATTGCATATAATTATCCAGTCATCAGTGCATCAGGAGACCAGTAAAGCGCCTCGCAGCTCCTGCTTTCAGTTCATCAGTAGTTCGGCATCAAGAGTTTGAAGGTTTCCTCTTGGGCTTATTGGCTTATTGACGCTGGTGCGATTTTGAGAAGCGCAGACTTTAGTGAGCTTCCCTGTCCGCCGCTGGCAGTCCAAAACATTGTCTGTCTTCTGGAGTGCCGGCCCTGACGCTGCCAGGGCTTTCTGGGGTATTTTCCATTCAGGTTTGACTGACCACAGCCGCTGAACCACCAACCACCTGCAAACCAAAGGAGCACGTTAGTACAGAAACTGCCACTCGATTTAAATGTGATAAACTCTTGCATATATATCAGGTTTATGGTGTGATTTGGGTCAGTTTGACATCTGAGTTTGGATCATAGAGGAGTCTACAAACCTGAGAGCAGCTCGGCACAGTTGACGTCTGCAGACAGGTCGTTGTCGCTGTCGGCTGTGGAGAAGGGAAGACCGGAATCTCCGGTGGAAAGCATTTCCCCCTGATCCCCGGACTCTTCATCAAGATGAAGGGCAAACTTCTTCTCCTCTCCATCGAGCTGGAATTTGTAACGGGCGTCCTGCTGCTTTCCGGATTCATCCGATAGCTCGACGTGCAGGACGTACCGGCCTTGTTCGGAAAGGGAGCGGATGTTGTCCAAACCCAACCAAAACTCCCCTGAGAGATTAAAAACAAAAGAACGATTAATTTTCTGACAGTAAATGAATCCCACTACACAGTCTTGCTTTTAGATGGAGGATTCGTCTCACCATCGAGGCTGCCGAAGCCTGTCTTGTAGGCGTCCCAGAGCTGGTTGAAGTTTTGGGATCCATCCTGACGTTTCTGGATGACTGTCCATCCGCCATCTGCACGGGGAGCACAGCGAACAGTCAAATTAAGGATGAGCTACTTTTCCACACTGAGGAAACCTCAGTCAGGAGGTTTATAAAGACACTGATAAAAAATGCTGTTCCACTCACCAGATGTCATTTCACAGAGGACCTCGAAGGGCTGCGAGTTCTCAGGCTGGATGGTGTAGATGCCTGTTGCTCGGTGCCCTCTCACAAACAGATCATGACAGTCTCTGTTCAAACCTGGAGACAACAAGACAAAGAAAACTCAATAAGACACTGTGACCTGCAGCTTTTCTTTTTTTTTAAGAATACTGTACAAAGGGTGTGTTTTCAAAGCTGTTGTCCTCATTTCTTATGATCTTTGGACTGTATTTGAACAGTACTGCCAGCATGTCAAAAATTACATAGCCTGGAGCAAAGGTGAACTGATTTGCTCATGTGTCACTTTTGTGACCCATCTCATTTTTGTACGTGTGTGCACGCACATCTGGTAGTGAAAAAAAGCCATTTGTTGGTCAATTTCAATTTATTTCCTTCTTACTAGTTTTGTATTTTAAGTTTTCAGATAAACTATTCTGGCAGTTGTCTTGTTAAAAACTATTATTCAGTTAAGGTTATTCCCAGTTATTTTTGGTAGGTTCATATAGAGGAAAGGTTACCTGGTTCAGTTTGGATGTGCTTAACGCCGTCACTCAGCGCATTTTCTTCATCTCTCCGTTTGTGTGATTTGACTCTTTTATGTGAAACCTGCAGAGAATATAATCAAAAGATTAACCCACTTTCCTGTAAAACACAAACAATCACGTCTCTTTGCAAGCCGTTTTGTGGTTGCGGCTGTTATTTTCTGGTATATTCACCTTGGTGTGCAGGGCCTGTAGGTGCACGCTCTGTTTCTCCAGCTTATCTTGCTGCTGCTGGATTTTCTCCACCAGATGGTCGATTCGCCTGTTCTGAGCTGCCATCAGCTTCTGAAAGTAGCAGGGGAATAAAAAAAAAGATTAGGAATCAGTTTTACAGAAGTGAAGAAGATCTACAGATCCTGCAGGACTTATTTCCTTTTCTTTACTTTTTGAAATGCTCCAGAGGTCAAGATCTGGTTAAGGAGGACCCTAAGAAAAACGTGAACTCACTTGAATGAATGACAGTCCGGTGTGATCGCTGTCGTTACTGTCCAGCGCCGGTCCGGTCAGCACCTCCTCCAGCCTGTCCATCCTGGAGGAGATGTCCTCCGTCTGCCTTTTCACCTCCCCCACGTTTGTCTTCACCTCCTCCGCCAGCTCTGAGAGCAGCTTGTCCTTTTCCTCCGCCTGCTTGATCTGGGCCTTCAGGGCTCCGCTCTCCTCCTGCTGCCTCCTCTCCAGCTCGGCCACCGTGCCGTTGAGGGCCTTCAGCTTGCCGCTCACGTCTCTCATCTGGGCTTTGGTCTTGTCCACGTGCTCCTTCAGGCCCTGCCCCAGCTGCAGGAGGCCGTGGGCCACCACGTTCACGTCGTCCCAGGAGGCGTGCTTTTCCCGCCTGCCTCTCTCTGCGGGGAAGCAGGTCCCCGCATGCACCAGAATGCTCAAGATGAGGATGAGGAGCTGAGGCGTCTTCATCCTTGTATCTTTGGCTTGTTCTAAAAGAAGAGTTCCTTGAGTCTCTCTGTGAGTTCTGTGCTGCTGAATGGCACTGTGAGGGTTTTATAGCTCAGTGCCGCAGCAGAGAGGCCCTCTGATTGGCTGTTTGAAGGTGTGGGGGGGGAGAGACCGGGGAGGCAGGGGCGGGGAAAGCTTTTCATACTGAGATCTGGGACCGTGATGCAATGACAGATTTAAATTTCAAGTTAAACATTTTGTCATGTCGGAAATTGATTGTGTTTTTGTATTCTTTATGAAATGATCTTTTCCCAGAAACTAAAATATATCATAGGCACTGTTCTCATAAAAGATAAAGATTTTTTTTTTTCTGTGCCACAAAAAAATCAACCCCACAGATATTGCATTTGACACTATGTAGCTCCAAAAAATGCAGGGAAATCTCGATATTTGGGACCTCAAGTATTTAATGGCATTGCATGAGAAAGTTTTTTTTTTTCCACGTGATTAATATTTTTGATGAAAGCATCAACAGAGACTTCAGTTTTTTTTAAGATGCTCTTTGGCCCGCATCGGCAGGCCTTATTTGTTTATCTCTCTCATCCAGACTGACGCATACAGCCATCCACGGCGTGTTTCTTATCCTTAAAATGTCCTAAATTTACATCCATAACACAGTTCACTGATAAGGGCAATCGCTAAAGACTGAAGCTTTTGACCTCTCAAGTGAAAACGGAGATAGTTGAAGCCAGAGGGTTTTATCCCCGAGAGAAGCAGAAGCCATTATGGGGAAGAGGAATGCAGGAGTGTGTTCAGACAGAGGAGTCGCTGTGAGAAGTAGGGGAAAGGTTAACCCTCAGGGCTTTTTACTCACTCCTGACAACAAAACCCTACAAGTCACACACACACGCGCACACACACACGCTCCCAGACACTACACATGTGGTGTCCTGACTGCAAAAACACTGAAACACATACTTTTCATGTTGGCATGCCACGGTTGTGGAATTTTCCTCGTTAACAGCTGTTTCTTTCTGTTGCAGCTGATGGTCTGACTAACATGTAGTTAATAAAAAATTTTAAAAAGCTGATATCTGTTGGTTGTCATTTCTTTTGACCGTCAAGACCACTGTATGTTTGATGTTATAAAGTATCTCACTCCTTTCTTTGAGGGACATGTTAAGTCATAAAGGGATTTTACAAGCTGCCTCTGAACCAGCAAAAAACAGGTTTGGTTCTTGTTTGCGCGTCAGATTTAAGGTTACAGAATCAAGGAGGTGGTTTTCCACAGGCTTAATACACAACCATTCATGCCATCTTGATTCTAATTTAGTTACAAGAAATATAGTTATAATTCAGTTATAAGAAACAAGCTATTCGTGGTCAAGAAGGAAGTCATTTTTCTCATGTTGGTGAAGATGCCATTATGATCTTTATGGTGACTGTTGGGGAATCAGATGTTGGCCCCAAGATAAACAGTAAAATCCATCTTCTGAGGAACTTCGATATCTGCTACATTTTGAGTTGAGCCATCTGATACATCCATTTTAACATCTGCACAATCCCATTCAAAGTCTTGAGTTCATTCCTGTCAGTATTGCCCAAAAGGCATCCAACACCCTGTGTTCCCAGTAATAAAAAAAACCCCAAAAAAAGGTCAGTTAAGTTTAAATAAAACTGGAGACAGACTTTACCACTTGTTCAGGGGCCAGACAACATTCTTTTCTGCCTGTTATACACACCCAACAGATTCTCCTGGCAGGCATTTAAAATGAATCACTGACTGACTCAGACAGCTGAAGAGGAGTTTAAATGTACAATCAGACAAGTCATCGAACAAAAACTCCTAACATGACTGTGTTCCGAACAGCTTCTGGGCGAGTCTCTGCTTTAAGACTCTCGTGGCTCCGTCTGAGATGATTTTCCAATTCGGTTTGGCCTGAAATCCACCGCAGCAGGAGAGGGTGTATTGTTCCCTCATCAGGAACATTACAGCTCCTGCTGGTGTTCCAGTGCACGTAGCTCTGCCTGCAGACTGCTGCCGATCTGCACGTATGTCCCCGAACCTTCTGCCCTCAGCTGACGCGGGGCAGAGCTGTGTGTGTGACCCTTCAGACAGACGGACTCGGCGGCACGAAATGCCCCTTCTCATCCCAGCTGTGCGGGGACATACTGTTCGACCGTAAGGGAGGCTGAGGCTCGCATGTCTGAGCCACTCGCACAGCTGTTTCCTCTTAAGCTGAATGAATGCAAAGTGAGAGCAGCAAGATAACTGAGGAGTGAAGGAAAGGCAAGAAGCAAACAAGGCAGGAGGAAGAAAAATAAAATGAATGAAGGATTAGGGAGGAAACACAAACAAGTTAGAGAAAGAATATGTGACAAGGAAAATGAAGAATGAATGAAGGAAAAAACACAAGAGAGAGAAACTAGTTCTTATTGTCAATCAGTAACTACCCTTTAAGCTCTCAATACAAAATGCGACTAACTCCTCATTTTTCCTGTGCACATGGGACTTTTCGGTAGGTTGTTTTTTGCTGCTCGACATCTCTTCCATGGCTTTATCTCACTTTTTCATGGCCATTTGTTCACCTGTTGACTTCTGTTTTGGCTGATTTCACAGTAGGGTAAATTGTGTATTTAACCACCCAGCCAAGCATGAGTCACCAAGAAAAAATCAGGCCTAAAAACCATGAGAAACGGAACGATATTGTCAATGTTTTGTCTCCTGGCTCTGCTGTTTGATTTTGGTTGGAGCTGACTGGAGCAGCCAGAGGGATTCGGTGTTTTATATCGGAGGTCCTTCGTCTAAAAAGTTCAAGTCAGCTTAAGTACTTTTCCAATGAGGACACAGATGCTGCCTGAAGTGTGTGCAGTTTGCATGTAATCTGTGACCCCCTCCTCGTGAAAGCCCTGTTGAACCCGGCCTGTGGCTGTCTCGTTTAAAAAAAAAACAGAAACATGTGTGTTGTGATCATCAGGAACATAGATAACACACACACACGCACACACAACAGCGAGTCACAAAAGTCAAGAGGCAGCACGTGCTGAACATGCTGTCTCTGCTCTGGTATAGATCATTACTCACTGTGAAAACATCGGGTCTTTTTTTTCTGCAGTTCTATGTAGTGTTATGATTATATGTGTATATATATGTGTATACATCCATCTATCTCCATCTATCTATCTATCTATCTATCTATCTATCTATCTATCTATCTATC
>JABUIW010000023.1:5150045-5219759 GCA_013363375.1 Menidia beryllina
TGTATGTATGTATGTATGTATGTATGTATGTATGTATGTATGTATGTGTATGTCTATATATATTGAATCTTGCTCTTTCTGTTGACTTCCATTGTGTGTTTTGCTCCTGGATTTCCATGGATCACCACCTGTTTGCAGCTAAATATCAACCAAACTAACGGGGGCCCAGAGTTCAGAATTAAGCAGCTCATTATCCACACGTTTCCTTCAGGAGCGGGTGCGCGCTCAGAACAGCCAATTGAAAAAGCGAACACGTGAACATGCATATAAACAACAACAGTTGCAATGTGTTAGTCGCCCACATGTTCAAAACAACAACTTAAAGAAGTGATAAGTCAGATTGTGTACAGATTGTTGTGTTTCGCCTTCCAAAAAAATCAATCCACCGTGGACTTTGGTTGCTTTAAAATCTCCACAAAAACCCCACAAAAAAGCATTGTGTTGATTTCATTGCTGTCTTTGCTGGTCGGTTTTTCACAAAAAAAACAGCAATTACAAAAATGGATGAAACCGGTTCTGGTAATATATAAAAAACTGTTTTTGGGAATCACCTTGTTGTAATTTGCAGACTTTAAATCTCAAACACTACACACAGAATGAATGTATGAGGATGGTTTCAGTCTAAACTTGTACCAGGTACCCCAAACCGCTGGTGAACTGAGGCAACAACCAGGCACGTTCCTCCGTGCACGTGTGCATGCACGTATCCACGGAGATTGTGGAGATTTTTGTCGTGGCTTTAGGCTCCAGTGGGTTAGTGTGTCAAAGGTCGGGATGCTGTTACATGGCTGGTATGTTGCATCAGCCTCTCGGGGCAGAAAATATCTTCAACTGTGTTCCTGCTCAGACATGCACAGCTGGAGGGGATGGAGCAACACCACGGGGGCCCCGGACCAGAGCTGAAACAACACGCCGAGGTCCAGTGGCCGGAGCAGAACTTATTTTTAACTTCCATCTCGATCTTTGCCCTACGACTGTTTGCGTTGTGATAATCGGCAGCAACGTCAAACAGCAAACACAGAAACGTGAAGAGAAACCCAGTGAGGACAGGAAAAGCCCGGCAGCACTGAGATCTGAGATGGGTTCGATCAATAAAAAGAGAGCGGCAGAGAAGTAAATGAAACTTTTGGTCCGCAATGTAATGAGGTTCACTGGGTCTAAAAGGGCCAACATCTCCCAGCCTGCCGGTTTATGCCGATTAAGGGACATTTCAACGATAACAAACAAGTTACATGGGGTTATTATCATTATTTTACCTCATAAACCAGCCCAGCTCAGGATAAAGCCCAACAATGGGCCAAAAGAACTATGAGAGATAACACAGAAAATATGCTGAAAACTCCCATGAATCACAAAGTGTGAGAACACTGGGATTTTTTGTTAGAAGCCATGAAGAGGCAGCAGCCCGTTTAAGACGGATAGAGAGAAAGCTTTTGCAGACATATAAAAAAAATCATGTATCTCTTTGGCATGAAAAGATTCACTCTTTATTCTTATTCTAAAAGCTTAAAAAAACCATTCCAAAACCTGTCATAGAGAATAATATAGCCCTTTAAAGGAATAGTCATGGAGACATTACAAAAAGCACATAAACCGTCTATGAAAACTGGACACAGGGCTCAGTTTTTCTGCTCAGGGATAAAACTGTGACATCTCCTCAAACTCTTGATTCGAAAGCAACGAAATATCTTTTTACAAACTGATGTATTGTGTGTATTTCACTTATTTCACTGTCAGCATCCTGACAGTTCCACTTTTTCTCGACTTCATTGCCTTTTTCTGTGTGTTTCAAACAGTGGATACATGTTGGAACACAGACTTAACTTTTGGCCAAACTCTGTTTCTGTTTGACATCTTTTTCACATGCCTGCGTTTGGCAGCGCAGAGAAAGTGGGGGAAAGGTTGCGCCTGTGCACGGCTCGCGCACAACCACGTTGACGTCATGAGGCATTCATTAAAACCAGCCGTTATTTACTATTCAAAGGCGGACACTCCATCCTCTTCACCTCCATCACAGTGAACTTTTACCCAGTTTCTACACTCCCACCGCATCTCCCTCTCCTCGGGTTCCCCCTCACCTCTGGATGCTTTTCCCTTTTTCTCTTCTCTTTTTTTTTCCCTTTTCAAACTCCGTTTGCCCTTTAACCCAGAGAGAAGCTGCGGTTCCTCCAGGCGTCTCCTCTCTGAGGAAAAAGAGAAGCAGAGGTGTAGGTGAAAGGTTGATTTGGAGTTGACGTCGTAAACCACAGACCTTTTTTGTTTCTGGTGTGTTAATGAGGTTTAACGACTGCTGTAAAGTATTTTTATTGAGTATGGATCAGAAAGCTCAGACCTACTGGGAAGTTTCTGGTTGTTTAGCAGGTTTTTTTGTTTCAATCTATTCTGAGGTTTGCATCAATGTTTTTTTATGTTACAACATGTTACATTTCCTCTTCTCAGACTATGGCTGAGAATTTCTCAACTGCCAAAATGTCTTATCAGATTTAATTAAGAAATACTTTTCTGAGGATGTAACTCATAGTTTGACATGCGTATGCTAAATACACATGTATTTCACATTCCATCTCTGTTGCCGCAGGACAAAGCCACACTGACAACAAAATGCTGAAATCTGAGATGAGTCGATCATCGTTCTGACAAACGAGATGGAAAAAAAAAAGGGGCTTGTTTTTCCACCTTGACTTAAATAATGTCACACCCAAACAGTCTAATGCTGTTTTTCCAAGAACTCAGGGACGTTTTCTTGAGTCTGGACAAAGTCTTTACGGCCCGTCTCTTTAAACAGCAGATAAAGGTGTTGGTGGAGATTTATGTGTTGTTGTGTAACATCTGTTACAGCAGGTTTCGGTCTGTCTTGTCTAGCTGAAATCACTCAGATTTAGAAAACTTTTAATTTTCTTTTTGAGTTAATTACGTTTAAAATGGATCCCCCCCATTTAAACTAAACTATTTCCTTTGTTTCCACCTCAGCATCTCACACCTGTTTGTGCGGCATGACTGTTGGGACAGCGTTGTGAAAGACACACATTCACCAGCTGGGACTTTCACCTCTGATCCTTGTCCACCACGTTGGCAAAGTTCTTCCCCTTGAAGTCGGTTTGTGGTCGTGTGGTAAGTTTTTCCCATCAAAACAGAAAGAAAAAGGAACTTCTCGACCGATTCTACAGAGTAAATAACTCACTAACCTCTGCTCTATTTCTGAAATGTAAGCCGGGCTGCCCTCACTTTTGATCCTGCTACTAATCGGGTATTAGGTCTAGACGGCTGTTTACTCACATGGTTCATTGGCCCGTTGCTTGTCCATCACCTCTGCTACGCCACAGGTCATCGTGCTCTTTTGTGGAGTTTACCTTTAGCCCAGAAACGGAACAGAAAGCTCAGGAGTGTGTGAAAACAGAGGGAAAACACACGTCCGGCGTAGGCGTTTGTGTGAAACCTCCCTCAGTGTTTGATGGGGACTGGAAACTACTGAAGACCAGTGTCATGTTATTGGTGAATCGAAGGATTTTTTAGTTTAATCTTTGAATTCTGATCAATCAGGCTTACCCTCACACAGATGATTTTCTGTTGTAGAACATTTGTAGAACAATGTAAAACATCCTCACAGTATTGAATGATCACTGGTGTCATGGAAAGACATTATAATTGTTTTATTATCAGCAGTTTAAAGTAGAGTTTGTCATGATAAAAACCACACACTCTCACTCTCTTTAATTAATCAGGAATGTATTCTTTCTGTTTTCATACAAAAGCACCAGCACTTTGTGTTGTTTTTGATTCAAGAATTACAACGCTGATTCTATAAATGGCATCATTGTTAGCAATGCTTTGCAGATGGCAGACTGAACTGAAAAGTGAGCTTTCTATTAAACCATTTCCTTTGTCTCAGCATCACCTTCTTCCTCCATGTTGGTGGCTGGCTGAGAGGAGGAGCAGGAAGGCTGGCCCGGGGAAGGTTTTCAGCAACATGAATCCGCGGCTGCATGAGACCAGATAGCAGACCAAAGGGCCCAGATGTTTGGGGGCTCAAATGGCTCAAATGGCTCTTAACTCCACTGAAGGCCGAATTCAGCGAAGAGGTCTGAGGACCAGCTGGAGGGGGCAGCAGGAGGGGGCAGCTGGAGGGGACTGAGAACCAGGCCTCCACAGGGACATCCGACTCGGGACGGAGAAGAGGAGGAGAGCTACGCACTGTTACCAAACACTTGCCTTAAGCAAGAGCAGGGCAGAAAAAAACTCCTAGAGGGTAGAGGATGAGTAATGACCTACTCAAAGTGCACAGCACAGTGATTTACTGCAGACACATTTCCACTGACTGTTCAGTACAAAGCAGCAGGGACTTTTCAGGCCCTGCCTTATGTGTCCTCAAAGATTCAAGCCTACTCACTAGTCTTTTGTCCTAATAAGTCGTTGGTTATGCAATAGAGATTATGTAGTTCAACTGATCATCATGAGGCAAAGTCACAGTAATAATGACTCCCTGTTACAGAAGTTAAGTCTAGGTGTACTTCACCGTACTTGCACTTGTTTAAAAAAAAAAGTGAGGGTGTATGTAAGTGTGATATTATATAATTATGGCTCGAAGGGCCTTTCATAGTATCTGGTGAAGGTTTTCACTTCTGTAGAATAGGCCATTTTGTTGCATTGCAATCTTCACTTTCTGTATTTGTGCCATGTGACCTTTAATGTACCTTTCAATAAAAAAAGGGAAATGGTTTGGAGAGTTCCTTAGTATTAACTGTGTTTGTTGCCTCGGAATGTCACTTGTTTGGTGGTGCAGGAAGCTCTGTGGCCTTTCACAACGGGTGAATTCCACCACTGCTTGACGCTGAGATGACTCAGAGATGAATGTAACCGAGCAAAAAGAGTTGAAAGCAGAATGAATCAGTTCTGCAGGCCTTTATTTCATTCTCTGAGGTAAAAGATAGTTCAATCCTGCTGAGGCCTTGAGAGCAGAGCAGATGTTTTTTGCGACTTCTGCCTGTTTGGCCCCACGTGAACTTTCCTTAAGCTGTAGAAAACATGTTTTGCTGTCAGCCTCGTTGGACTTTGACACTTTCTCTGAGGGGATGGACAGGTATCCTCTTATCCCCATCCTATCAGTACCACTCGCGGCTTGGTGGGGAAACAACTTTATAGGTTATTGTTCTGAAACAGCTACCAGTTTTTTGGCATCCAACTCTGTTTTTCCTCTGTGGTCGGTCACTATGCACAAAGGTCTGCAGAGTTACTATGAAGGGTGAAAAAACAGTGGAAATGCAACATTACAGCAAGTCAGAGCTTAAAGATGGGAGAGGTGAAGGGTCACATTCTGAGAGAGCAACTTGTTGTGACTATCACAACGATGACCAGGGAAGAATCAAGCGGTAGATTTATGACTTTATGAGCCGCTTATCTGTTTAGAAAATAATTTAAATAGCTAAATAGAGGACTTGTCTGAGAATTTGCTTATCTGGAGATTGTCACTGATGCACCAGAATTTCAGGGCGTGAAGGCCATCATGTGTCCTCTAGCATGTGGTCTAAAAGAATTACAGAGGTTCAAAGCTAAATCTTTTGTTGTTTGTCCTAGATACAGCAAGTTGGGCCATTCCAGATGGTGTATACTATGTGCATACTTATAACTTGAACAAAAACTGGTGATATGTCCCACATGGTGTTTGAGGGAAAACAAACAGCCAGGTGCTCCATGTTAATTCTACTTTATTAGCTTATCAAATAGGAATAGCAGTCTGAAAGGAGACTATTTGGCAAAGTGATGGAGCATGCAGACTGGTGTTAATGCAATTGAAAGTAGGATAGACATCAACCATCTTGAGAAGCAGCCATTGAAAAGACAAAAAAGTTGCAATAATCAAAGCCTTTAATATAATTTACATAAACATCCTTCTCTTCTAATATTACACAAATATGTGTACATATCTAAGTTATTATCAGTGTATAACTTGTGTCATATGACACAGTTGCTTTTTGCCATCTTTTCAACATCTGACAAAGTGACTGAAGTAGAAGGTGTTCAAGATTTGTGTATCTGTCTCCAAGAGGACATTTTTTTTCACCATCAATGAAAAAATGCCAATGTTCTGTATTAAATGAATCCATATAAACTAATGAGCTTCAGTGTGTGTGTGTGTGTCGTGAGACCCATTCAAGGTGAAATGTTCTGGACCTGGAGCTCCATTGGCTACGTGCAGGCCAGAAGCACTGAGCCGACAGCAATATAATTTCCTTGCTTTGTGTGGGCACAGGCACTTCTTGTCTTCACGCTTGAATAGAGAACGTTTCACTCATGGTAGTAATGACTCACGATGAGCCAGGTCCTCGTCTTGGCAGCTGTCCTTCGTGAAGTATTTGGTTCTATATTTAGGAATTATTATCACACTTATTTCTTAGAGTGTTTCTACTTTGATTGGGATGTTTGTTAAGTCCAGAGTTATTCGTTCATGTTGTCCAGAGCATGTCTGATGTTAAAAAAATATTTTTAGAGCCTCAGCAACAGAACGGCCTTGACAGAAATAACAAACCTTCACATCGACAGCAGCAAGTAAGAGAGCAAATGTAGTGGAAAATATGAGGATTTGCTGACTTACTTTAAGTTTCCAGGATCTTCACATCTCAGTTTAAGCGTAGCATATAAAACAGTCTATGATTTAATGGGAAAAATAGGGAAGTTAATGAGAGGTTAACATTATGTTTGCTGATAAACTAACTTGAAATGGTGTTTCTGCTTCATCTTAAGGCAAACAGAACAATAGGTTCTAATAAATAAATCCAGATTCTTTATTTATCTATATAAGTCTCCACACGCTTATCTGGAAGAAGTGAGCTGTTCCTCTCCTGGCTGGATCTGGCAGGATGAGGGTGTGATCACGTCTCTCGGGTCAGATCTAATTCAGCGTGAGTGGGACCTTCTGGCCCGGAGGTGAGGCTGACCTAAAGGAAAGAGAAGCCATAAAACCCCTCGGTGTAACAACTTCCTCCATCTGCACGGCCCATCAGAAAAGGTTCTGATGCATACCGCTGCACGTATGTTGAGAGGGCCAAGACAGTACATCAGAGGGCAGAAAACTACATTACAATAAAGCTCTTGAAAAATCAAAAGACAAACTCATTTCAACAACTATTTAGGTGATTCCTGATTTGTTAAACATGAGCCAGCCATTAAAGAGCCAGGGGGGCATTGGCCTCTGCAGAAATCTGATTGGCCTTTTAGCTACCCCTGTTCAGTCACTTATTTATCTTATTTTTAACAAACTGACCCTGTAAAACCCAAGAAATTCAGATCTTGATAAAGAAGTTTTTGTAAGCGAGAGACAGATATTTCTGATAAGACATAATCAGACTTTAAAGTCTGAATTTCTGAACCTCTTCTGAAATCTAAACGTTGAATTTTCTTTATTTGGGATTAAAGGAAATGACCGAAAACGCTACACATTGCACAAATGGATATTTAGTTTAGATCATGGCACAAATTTTTACAGTGAGCACCCTCAAACATCTCATTTGCAAACTGAACTCTGCATGGACGCTTAACATACCTTTTTCACCAAGGACTCTGAATGATTCTTTTGATGATCTCTGTTAGCAAACCCTCACTTTTCTGGCGTTTGGGATTGTGATAGTGGTAACAATTGTTCGTAATCTTAGAGACTCAGTTAGGGAATTTGAAAAGTGTGTGCCTTTGCTGCTGATTAAAAGAGTTGAGCCATTTTCAATGACCACTGGAGCCACCACTCCCCCGGCAATGCACGAAATCCCCTCATTCAGAGTGAAGGAGACGTGAGACCGTCGAGCCATGAAACGCATCAATGGGAACATGAGACTCAAATGGGGGTAACACGATAATTCAGACAGTCTCCATTCTCCCTCTGACGTTGCTTTCTGCTTTTGTGTCAGTAAGGGGAGTAGTCTTTTGTTAGATGGAAGTACACAAGCGGGAACGTGACTGAAGCCAAATGTGCGTGAGCTACAGGAGAGTCGTGGAGCAGGAAGGCCCAGCTCTCCAGCCGTAAGAGGGAACAATGCGCTGGGGTCGTCCTGGCCCAGCAGGAACAAAAGGAACGTGAGTGGAAAAAAACCCTCCGAAAAACGGGTAACACTACACTGTAAAAACACCACGTAGTACTGCAGGCCATGGGACAGAAAAGAGCAGCGAGTTCAACTATTTAAAGGTACGGAGTAAAAACCATCTCGCTTTAGCGAAACAGATCCTCATCCACACCACGCACATCTCCCGAGACATGGCTTTAACTTTAAAAAAGTCTCCTGTTCACAGGAATTCAGCCACAAGCACCAAACCTCTTCACCAAATGAAAAGGTGCTCTTTGTCACTCCAGTCTTTTAACTGTTCCACACGTCCGCTGCAGATGAAACAGTCCTCTTCCTGAGTCTTTCATTAAATTTCCCACACCTCCATATCTTAAAACAATATGAGAAAAGAGTGAGCTGGTTTGAGCAGAGTTGGAGACTTTCAGGGAAGATTCTTTATGAATACTAACTCAGATCTCATCATAAGTGCTTGATCCAAAGACTTATTTCATTTTAATGTTATTATAGGGATCTGGATACTGCTGATATGTTCCTCCTCTTTAAAGGCTTTATGACTATGGTGGTAGCCATTAATTGATGGTGTTTCACTGAAAATGTCAAAAGACAACTTTTTCCTATTTTGATGTAAGATGTTTATTAGCTTTATGTTTAATTTCTCTCGTTGTATGAAACCTTTGTTGGTGTTTTGGAGATCAGGCTGTTAAAGGAGTTCTTATTCCAAGTATGGAAATACTGTGCTCTCCTCCAACCAGAAAGACATTAGCACCCTCTTTTGCCAAACGCCAAGCAGTGCATATGACAGACCTTTATTATTACACCTTGTGTTGTTGTTTATTAAAAAAAGATATAAAAAAGACTATGTACAAAACAAACAGCTAATGAAGAGCAAATAAAGAATCAAAGCAAGGGATCATTATGTATCATATTGAAAAACAGAACTGAATGTCATTAAATTATATCTGTTTGATTAATTACTTGTTGTTTGATTTTTAAATGTATTTCTACATTATAATTTTACATTATTTGAACCATCCCTATCAGTATTAATAACAGAAAACCAAAAACTTCCAATACTTCTTAATTTTGGCGCTATTTGGCCAAACTAGGGAGCAAACCCCTCCTTTTTTGTCGTCACCGCCCAGATCTCGTTTCTGATTGGACGAATCATCTGCCTGTCAATCACTCCCTTCAGCAAACGCAGACCAAATGCGTCAAGTTGTTTTCTGCGCGCAGAGACAGACCGGAAGTGAGAAAATCCTCTTCTGAAAAATGATAGGACGTAATTAATCAGAAAAGAGATGAGTTTCGTTTTGACAAAACTGGGTTCCTCTGGGTTCCCATATCTTGTTTTCCATTTTTTCCATATATATCCTTATGTGTTTGTGTATTAAATTTATTTAAATTTAGCATCTGGAAAGGCAAAGGATTCACGCAATTTTGTAATGTTTGTTGCTCAATGCATGCACAATTGAAAGAACAAAACAAAAACAAATATTTGGAAGATTATAGTGACACAATCAGTCAAAAGTTAATTTTTTTGGGCAATTCATCTGAGCATTTCTGTCCCATTGGATTATCAGGCTGCCTTCCCCTAAACTCACCTCTGGAATATTACAAAAACAGTCAAAAGTCATAAGTCAAACAACGCCTAATAAAACTGAATGAAAGACAAACACCAAATTCCAACATCTCAAAACAAGAGCAGAAAAAACAAGTGAATTAAGAAAGAAACGTGAGTCTACAGTTAATTCATTAGGTCTAACAAAATATGCCTAAGATAAAAAAAAATAGCATTGGAGCAA
Source organism: Menidia beryllina (assembly GCA_013363375.1). Lineage (NCBI taxonomy): Eukaryota > Metazoa > Chordata > Actinopteri > Atheriniformes > Atherinopsidae > Menidia > Menidia beryllina. Next base: position 5,159,896 of record JABUIW010000023.1, read on the forward strand.
GATAGATGAATATTTGTCTAAACAAAGTTTGCATAAGATTTCCCAAAACAATAAAATATATGTATTAATGACCAAAGTTTTATTTCAAAAACCCCAAAAGGAAGCGTTATTACAGTGTTGTTACATTTGCAAGAAACTTGATCCTGGCGCTGAAGTCAGACGCGCAGGAGGCTTCTTCTTTCTTTTTTTTTTTTTTTTTTTCTTTTTTTTTAAACTCTCCTCCCAAACTTTCTTTGCCTTCTGCGAAAGTTATGACCAGGCTCAGTGTGACTGGACGGATCCGAGCCAGAAGGTAGGAAAGACTGTCCCGGGGATCGATGCCTGCATTGATCCGCTCGGATAAATCTCTGGTCAGCCGGTTGTTGTCGGACTGTTGGAGAAAAAACGCTTCAGTCCCAGAGAAGCAGCAGAAGATGCAGCTCCTCAGCTTAGTCGCAGCTTTAGGATGTGTTTCCACATAAACAGTCGTTAACTCGTGATTGCTTCTGGTTTGATACTTTCCTGATTATTCGCAGAAGTGTAAGTTGTTACAGATCCAAACTTTTTTTTTGCATGACTTTGCATGCCATTCTTGTGTACTTAGAAGTTTTTTCTCTTTGGTTGCTGTTAACTGTTTATTCGGATAACTGTCGTGTTAAGGTCGATTCTTCTATATTGCTTATATTTGTTTATCTATCAAATCAGCTAAATGTCTCTTTTTTACTTCATACTTTTAAAAGTTGTTTGCAGTTTTAATGATCTAACATCAGAAGCAAATGTGCTTTGTAATCACATGACTGGATCTGCACAGCTGATGGGATTTTCTGTTTTTTTCGTCCCCCTCATCCCAAAAAATATTGGAGTTCCCCTTTGAAAATATTCTTGAATCATCCTTATTCTGTTGTTTTTTTCATTTTTAAGTCATGCTTCTTATAATCATCCTGTTTTCCTGGTCAACTTTGTCCTCTTCCGTTAACGCTTGATGTTGTAGAAGAGTCTGATAAAATCCAGAGAATATTGGACAGATATAGAAGAGACATATTTTTTTTACTCAGATTTTATTGTGGGTGAGGCTGCTTCATGGGGCGGAAATCCCCCCAAACTCCACTATTGTCAGAGCTGTTGAGCCCGCTAACAGCCTTCTGGCTGGTCTCCTGTCTGCTCTCTGGCAGTGCATCCCATCTCCTTGTGGTGGTCAGACATTTCCAGCAGCTCCAGTGACGCTTAAAGGAACAAATCATTTACTTTAATCACACCTAAATGATCACGAAAACAAAAAACAGCAACGAAAACTAGTTGAAGGCAGTCTTAAATAGTTATTCACGGTCTGGATCAGAAAAGGGAACAGTGCTTTTTTTTTTCTGTCCACAAAGTAATAAACCAAACGCCTTATCTTATTTTTAAAAAGAAAAAGAGACAGTAAAAGGGTCCCAGTGACAGGGTTTGGCTGGATTGCTGGGGTGAATCTGACACAGAGTGATGGTGACTGTTTTGGAGCATTTAGCCTCTGAGTGATGACGGTGCTCTGGGTGTTCAGTCTGAAATCCCAAATGTCTGCGTTGGTGTGGGCGGGCTCCATTAAATACCACTTAGATGAGGAAATATTGCTGTGTCATTCCTTTTTTGGGGGCTTATTGGTTTTACCACGTGATTCGTGAACAGCATTTACAGCTCTATCTCTTTAAAACATCACTAATCTTTCCAAAAATGTCCCCAAAGCTGTGTCTGGTTGACCTCGTGGATCGGTACGTGGTCATGTGACCATTTGGGCCAACGTGGTTGATTGTGTCGATGTCTTTAACCTACAACAGAGTCACTGGTTTTCCGATTAGAAATCCAAATGGAACATTTGCACATTCTAACCGGACAACTTTCCATCTTGACTTCATCTGTGACGTCCCAACAAATGAGGGACCAGGACCATTTAACCAAAATCAATGCATTGTGTCCCTGAACCCATTTTATATTGCATCCGTTTTAATGGGTGAGAAGTGACATTTGGATCTGCGGACACATTTAGAGGGCTGTGAACGTGTTGTTGTGCTCTGTGGACACCATATTCAGGATGAAAGGAACTGTTGCTATGTCTGTTTCCCATTTCTGCCCTTTTCTCTTATTCTGTGATGAAGAAAGAAGTCCGAAGCACGTTGGTTACTGATCTAAAATGAACAGAAATACAGGACTATTAAATCCTTAGGCTGGACAGGCTCTCTGGGCTCGGTCTTTGTGCCATGAAGTCAGTAAAGAAATGATTGAAATTTTAGAGATAACTCACTGATGTAAAATACTCACTGATAATATTAGGATATTTAAGGAAAACCAGGAAGAGGAGTCCCTTTTTGGCATCTCAAAATTAAGTGATTTAGAAATAGAAATCCTTCACTCCTCAGTTTTTCTGATTTTTAGAGGTTTCCTCTTGATATTTTATTTGAAAAGAAACTAGATAAAAGGAAAGTTATCCTGTCTTAAGCTCTTCTCTGTCTATCTCCCTCAGGGGAATCTGTCTTTCTGCAACAGGACCCAGGGGTTAGGCTTACGTCTGCCGCCTCAAAAATAGCCGCAGTGTAAGTTTAGTCGAAGGTGTTAGCGGGTCACTCTGATACTCTGGCATTTTTTGATAAACGCTCGCTTCCTTCCTCTTCTGGCATTCTCACCTTATTTACACCTCAGAGCTGATGGAGAACAGTTTATTTAATCAGAACTAAATTAAATCTGGCTTTGCACTCATGAGTCCAACTGCCTGATGAATTACACGCCCGGGTATTTTTAGCTTTATTACAAGTGTCTTTAATTTTAGTGATACTGCGAGTTGCTCAGAGCACAGCGGTGAGGCTTGACTCACAAGTCAGAAGTAAAACTGGTATATTTAAATGAAAAAATGTCAGCAGGATTTGGGACATGGAGGATGGATGAAGGCGCAGACTTTTAGAACAGTGGCTTTTAGTGTCTATTGTGTGTAGATTGATTTATATTGACTGTTTGTCAGTGTCTGTTCTTTTCTGATTACAATTATAGGTTTGAGAATATTTAACTCGTTATAAAGCACTTTCTGCATTTTTTGAAGGATAGAATACAGTAGCAAACAATTCTTACCACAAATAACTGATTGGAGTCATTGGAAATTTGTTAAAATAGACATTTCCCTTTCCGCTTCTTCATTTCAAATTCAAATTAGGTATCACATTTGTATTTTTGAAAACGCATCACATGGGGATTGGCTGATCATTGATCAGGGGGAGTTGAGCTGAAAACTCATCCAATCCTGGGAATTTTGAGATTTCGATTGTTGTTTTATTGGTTTATTGGTTTCCGTGACTTTCATTCTCTTTGGGTGTTCCTAACAGCTAATTTTGAGGTCTTAAAATCAGGACAAAACATTTAATTCAATTATGCATGCTTTAAAAAGTCTAAGTAAAGCTCTGACATCGACATCAGAGCTGTTTTGTGAGTATAGAATGGCCCTTAGAAGTGAAATAAATTACAGTCTTGCCTAAACCCTGCCTCCCCATCCACACCATCTCGCTTTCTAAGCTGTTGCGGTTTGTTTACCCTCAAAAGCTCAAGCATCTCTCTGCAGCAGCAATTAGTCCTGAGAGTAACGTCTGCGTGGAAGCTGATAGCTGCAGGCTGTCATGGCAATTTGCTGGCATCCAGGCTTTATGGATGGAAATGACCACTTTCTGCTTCATGCCAGGTTTTCTTAGGGCAGTGGCAACTTCCTAACAGGAAGTCCATTTTTTCACAAACACAAGTCAATTTACTGAGTGAACTTTTATTTATTTATTTTTTGTTGTTGTTTATTTTCTTTGGAATGACTAAATTTCCCCTTTTTGTCCTTTTCGTAACAAGAGTATGTAAAAGGAAGAATGCTGTTTTTCTCAGCTCAGTTGGTACTCAGAACAGAGTGGCTCCGTTGCTCTTAATTCAGTTAACTCAGTAGTCTTGGGAATATGATTTATTTAAATGAATAAAACAATGTCGGCAGCTCTTACTTGTAGTTTGAGCCAAGTGCACCCTGACTGAATTTCAATTATAACGCTGTCTCACAATATTGGGCAGATTGAAACCGTCCAAAGGTGAAAAATTAGTGGTTTTCAGGACTTTAACTTAATCATCTTAACCTTATCATGTCGAATTCTCCAGTTTCTATGTCTGCTTTATCTATTTTTTATTTTCTACCATCATTCCTAGTAAAACAAATGAAATCAGATGCCTTCCAGCGATTAGACATGTACGGACTCTTAATTTGAAGCAGTCACATTGGATCACTAGAATCCTTAATTATCTTGGAAAAAAAGATTATGAAGTCACAAGAAAAAAGATGTTTTGATCATTCAGGACACTGCTTAAGAATAACTGAGTACCAGACTGATGCTTGATGATCTCAAGACCAGAGACCAGACAAGAGTTCTGCGTTTTCACCGACTATTCGCTGGAACGGAAGGTCGTCTGTCGGTGAACGCGGGCAGCTGCATCGGCTGATTGTTTTTTGTTCACCAGGCTGATCTAAACAATTAGTGGTCAATGCTGTGACATAACCGGTTTAATCAAAATCACATTTAATCTGCTCACTTAACTATTCAGCTGACTAATCTAAATAATTACCACTAATATAGATTGGTAGATTAGTCCTGTCACGGTAATGCCATTTCCTGAACTGCAGCTAATCCTGAAAATATCTTTAATTAACATTGTTGCCATTTTAAGAATGTTTTCTCTTAATATAATCACAGCGTAAATGCGTTATAATCGCAGTAGAGGGGTTAGGGTATGGTTATCTTTCAATTTGGAAGGTTACTGATTTGATCCCGAAAACCGAGGTATCCTTGGTCAAGAAACTGATAACACACAATGTCCCAACGCGGCTGACTTAGTTCTGGAAATGAAAAAGGTTTATATGTGTAAATCATCCACTTCCCTGTTTGTCTTTGTGAGTGGAGGGGATACCTAAACCCCGCCCCCTGAGGAAGTCAGGTCATGCCGCAATGTGATGTCTGCCTTGTCACCCCGAGGGCTCAGAATGAACGTGTTCTGGAAAACCTGCCTTCTGCTGTCCAGGCTGGGTCCGGTCGCAGTCGTTTGCCCATATCTGGGCAGGGTTCAAATCCAAAGTTCCTGTGCAACATCAATCAGTGCCACGTCACGTGCCGTATTTGAATTGGCTGTTGGTCTCCTTGCACGCAGCGATGGCCTTATTGCTCTGCGCCCACTGGAAGGTGTTTGTTCAGCTTAAGGTCTGCACACAAGACTTAAAATGGTAGCAACAAAAAAAAACCCCTGCCGTTTGTGCTGGCATCGTTTTGGCTAAAATATGAGAGGGATTCTTAAAAACAAGGGGCTGAGGTCATGTCTGTGTCACAGACGTTTGTTAAAGGGGATATTGTGATAGGTCTCAGCTGAATGAAGCCACTCTAAGTATTATGGGATAAACAGAAATATTAAGTTATAAGCTCAGCTGCATCAAGATTTTCGACCCGCAAGGTTTTATAGACCTGAACAGGAATGAACTAAGTGAAACATATTCATACGGTGTTAATTTTTTTGGGATGAGATATATTACCAATCATTTTAAAATATAATCTAATAGATATTACATGGATAATCTTCTCTTTGCTGTCTTTGTGGATCTGGGAATCTAGTACAGACATCAGGGCGGGAAACCAGATATTGTTAGAGCTGAACCGTACATCCGGCATCATTTTAAGGGTTTGTCGAAAGGCTGGAGAGAGTGGCTGGTTCACCGTAACGATCACCATAACGATCAAATTATCTGAGAATCAAACAGCTCTCCCGGCATGTTGCTGTGATGCCTTCAAAAGTCGTGCCGGACCAGCGTAGAGAGACAGAAGTCCTGCTTTTACCTTCCACAGCTGTTCTCTGGCGATAGCGCTGAGGCCGCAACTTCAGCTTCAGACGGCAGAATAACAGGAACCGGGTTTCAAACCATGGCAGCACAGAGGTCAGCTCTGTTCGGAGCCCTGCGATGAAACAGCCTTAGGTGTGCTAACACTGACGGGGCTTGTGGAAATGGAGCCCTGCCCTATGAAGTCATACGGTCGCACAAAAAGAGTCTCCAACACGAGGTGTTGAGGGTTGACATGATCAAAGCAGCATGCAAGTTCTATATTTACGCCTCTCTTTAATTTGTTGTCACGTTACATTTAAAAACCTCTTGTTTTGCATCTATTTTTTTGGTTTTGGTCTGAACTGAGCCCCTGATAGTGTCCACAGCATGCCCACGTTAAAACAGGAAAACATCATTGTTTGAGCCGAAGTGTAAGATAAACTTTAAGGTTGGCACTGGAGTTTGGAAATGAACTGTGGTTGTTAGACAGAAATGCAGCTATTTCACTTCGCATAGTTTTCATAATTTCTTCCTCCAGAAAGCACAAAAAGTTGATCTTGATAAAGATACAAGAAAGGATAAAAATGTGAAGTGCAGAGAAATTCAGCGGCCCTTAAATGAAAAGTTTTTATTGTGACATCTGCGCAGATAAAATCGTGTTTCTGGTTTGTCGTGAATGGTAAAGAAAAAAAAGAGCTTTAATGACTGCACGGCTGGGAATTGTTTTTTAAGTTGGCCATCTTCTGGTATCCTGATGTGGCAGCTGGTTTCCTGCATTGAAACATCTGGAAATCTCTGTAAAAACAGCTCGGAAAAGGACGGGAGTTTTAAAAAAAAAAGCGGGGGAAGGCTCCGTCTACCACTGTCATGGGCTAACGAAGAGCCAGTTAGATCGACAAAGCTCCCGTCTGTGGTTGGAGGGCTCATCGACGAACCGCCGGCTAGAGTTGACCTCATTAATGGTGGACCTGGTTGATTAAAAAATGTTCTTGTTAGGGAGTGTGACAGAAATGCTGAGCCAAAAAACAAGGAGGTAAAACAGCCGTAGGGTTTGCCGTTCACCTGGCATCTAATTAGGGGTGCAGTGCTAATGGACCCGCCAAAATCGGAGAGGCTAACTGACTCACTGCATTATGGAAAACCGAATGAGAGCACACAAACGCGTAGTTTCCACAGGAGCGGCCCTGTGGATGTGAAGGTGTGTTCTCCAGGTGACATTTCTGAGAGCTGCCTTGTCATTACCCCGGCGCTCTTCATCAAAGACGCGCCGCACCGGTGTAATTTCCACCAGCAAAGGAAATAACACGATACGAGACGCGTACAGTGGATTCTGTGTTTCTGGGCATGCAACGGTCTGACATCTGTTCTAGTTCTGTAGTTATGAGAATCCAACATCTGGAGGCTCCAGTCGCTACTGTTGTGAAGGAGACAAATGGCTCACAGTCTGCTGTTAAACACCAATCTGTGGCACAGATATCTAGGTCAGCCGTGAAGGACTTTTAGCGATGCCTTAAACTGGCTTATTTGCTTGGCAAGTAAACACAAAGAGGCGAAGTGATTAAGAGAGAGAAACAAATATGCCTCAGATGCAAATGTTCTGTCTGAGGATAGGTGACCCAAAATAGAATCTTCGACATACGCTCGGTTCGTCGCGTTGGGGGAACAAGAGTTCGTTTCACTACAGCGGGAAAAGGGGAAAACAAGGTGTGTTTGGTCCCAAACTCCATGTGACGTAAAAGAAACTGGAAATAAGCTTATTGAGGAAAATGTGATTTTCGAGCGTTGCTGTGTTTCGGGGAGGGGCACTGAATGGATGCCACTGCAGCTGGGATTCAAACTGTGTGCTGTTCAGGATGCTGAGCCAAAGCTGCCTTAATGTAGCCAGGAATGTTAACGGGGAGTCCAGGTTTCGATTACATGGTTATTAACATGTGAATAAACGGTGGAATGGTGTATAAAGGGATATGTTTGACTGATTCTGCTTACGTGAAGAAGATACAAAATGTCACGATGTAGTGATGATTGTAGATTTTTAGAGATCCATTGGAGAAGCTGCATCTGGCCGGAATGGGATGACTGTACGGCTGGGGGAGACAGATGTTTGGATAGTGCTGCCCTGAGGAGGTAGAAACGCTTTTGGGAAGCCTTTTCAGGGGGAAGCATAAAGACACACAGCACAACCCTGCATATGTTTAATGGCGCAGCTTGGAGCCGTTTTGACCGGAGTCTGAGAGGCTTTTTTTTTTTTTTCTGCCGCTCCTGAAAACGGGCCTCTCTTTATCCTCCATTCAGCCGGTCCTCAACAGCTTCAGTCCCACTGTGGGAGCTGCTCTAATGCCAAACGCAGCCTCTTCCTCCCCAAAGCCTCCGAGTGGTGGACTTCCCCTGCACTTTATTAAATTCGCTTTGTGACATTTTGAACCTGGACACAGTCTGGGTTGGATGGGGTGGGGGAGGGCTTGGGGGGGAGGGGGGGGGGGGGGGGGGGATTAATGAGAACAACGAGGCCTCACAAAACTTTTCGACAACAACGTGGCCACCGAAGAGGCATAAAGCTTCATTGTGGGGGCTGAATGCGGCCGATTGTGTTTGCAGGAGAATCTGGAAGGAAGAGGGAGGGACGCATGTGACGTTTGAAGTCAACCTGTCTGCGGTAAAAAAAAAAAAAAAAAACATGCGTAATGTCGGTGGATTAATTAATGCCGGGGGAGAGTGGCTTGGGATGAGGCGACGGGCCACCTAAAAATGTCCTTCGCAGCAGAATCCTCCACACGAAGGCGAGTGGCTGAGGAAGCGTCAGTGCAAACACACACTGGCACGCTCCAGTGCTCGCCAAGTGTGATGGCATGTTATCTTAGTGCATCGTGATGGTTCATGTGATGCTGGATGGCTGTTGGCTGCAGGATGTCCCTGTGTGTGTGTGCGTGTGTGTGTGTGAAAAGCATGCGTTAGTGTCACAGTATTTGTTCAGCTCTCAGTTTTTGCTTGTCTTCTCCTCTGTTTTCCTGCTGGCTTCAGGAAGCAGCTTTCAGGACGGCCCGATGGGCTTCCTGGCAGGACCCTCCTCCCCCACCAGTTCCTACTGGGAGACAATGGGAGGTCTCTTATGGGTACATGGAGATGTGTGTGTGTGTGTGTGAGCATGTGTTTGTGTTTCGCGTCGTGATGGGGGGATTTATTGGGGGAGTAGTAAGCTTCCCTTCAGGAAACTGCAGATTTATCCCAGCAGCAGAAAAGCCCTCCTGTCTGTGTGTGTGTGGACTTTAGCATTTAGTGTCAGTCTTGAAGTCTTCATGAGGGGGAAAACATGAAAGAAATCTCCACGTCTGTAGAAGAGATTAAGTTTAGGATTAACTTCTGGTTTGAGGTTTAAATTCAGCTGGGATTATAATTAAAAGTTATAAAAGCTGACTTTTTGCTGAGACACAGTTTCCTCTCAGAAAGCATCACATAAGATAAGAGTTGACTCTGAGCCTTTAACTGCTCGCAGGAACCTCTCTTCCAGGTCCTTTACGGTCAGCTGTCCGTATTTCATCATCTGCAGATCATATTTTATCATTTTGGATATAAAGTGTCCTCTGAACTCTTTGTAATAGGTCTCTTGTGGAGTTGTCCACTCAAATGACTTTTAAAGCATGAGCTCCATCTCCCCATTCAGACACATACACAGAGAACCCAGTCTATACCCTGTTAAAGACCACACAGTGCTCTTTTTCCTCTACCACACACTCTCACACAATGATACCCACATTTAAGGCAAAGCGGAGCTCAGTGTCGTGCCCTCTGACCATTTTTTCCTGTGGCCGGGGGAAATCGAGGGTCAAACCACCCACCTAGCAGACGATGATGCTAAGCTTTAAGTCCTTAATGGATTTTTCGTCCTTTGGCCTGATGCTTGTAAGAGATAAGTTTAACTAGTCTTTTAATAGCATTGTTCATGAATGCTATTTTAAATCCAACCGGTGTGTGTGAATGCTCTTTTGAAACAAGGCTTTTAAGGATGATAACTAGTTCTATCTATCTGAGTTTTGATATCACAGACTCCTGAAGTTTATATTGCCTTTACTGGAATTGATTATGATAGCTAATCAGTATTGTCTAATGTTGCGTCCGATTTTTATGCAATAAACTGATTAATCAATACACACTGATTGACTCTGATGGATGCATGCGTGTGTGTCAGGACAAAGAAAAATGAGAATAACAGCATTTGTAAAATTCACATGGATTGGAAACAGTTAACTAAAGAGTCAACTGAATGAGGACATCGTATACATGCTTGTTTGAATGTGTGTTCGTGTCCTGTATCTCAGATTAAAGGAATGTGTGTGTGCGCGTGTGTGTGTAGATTTCTGAATGGGTTTTTTTCTCATGTAAAGCAGCCAGATTGTGAAAGTTGCTGTCAGAGAAAGGATGTCGATGTTCCCTCCCTCCCCTCCTTGTCAGTCAGATTGTGTATCCTGCTGTTTCTCCCTCTCTGGCCTCCCCTCACGGGTGAGCGGCCGGCGTGGAGGATGAAGTCACTGTTTGAAAACATGGCCCGAGCCTTGCCCTAGCTCGACATTTCTTCCTCCATGAATCCAGCCGAACGCTCTCCTCTTCGTGAGCGACATGTCCGTGAGTCAGAGCTGGGATGTCAGCGAACTTCTCCGCAGGGCGTCACATGTTCCAGTCCGCAGGGAAAACGCATCAATGGCGGATTGTTCTGCACTTCTTTTTTTTTTAGTTTTGGTTTTGCAAACTGTTTTTAACGGTCTCGGCTTTTGATTTACAATGTGTGCCTCTTGTTTCACCACACAAGAAATGTCACTACAAAAGAAGTGTTTTTAATTGATGGAAAATATCAACCAAAGAATACATTCCCAGTACATACATTTCTGACAGCAGAAACACAATAATTATGAGCTTTAAATAAATGTCGCACAGTTTGCAATGTAAACCACAAAGACACTCAGATTTATTTCTGCAGTTAATTGTAGGTGATTATGTGAAAAGTAAACAGGTTAATCTGAAGGTGCCTTTCCGATAAGTGGTGAGACATCAAGGTGCAATCTGAATCCTTGTTTTCCTACAGTGAGGTCATAATGAAGCGGGTTTGTCTTTTGACTAAAGACAAATGCAGATAATTGCATTTTTGATGGCAGAAAAATCGACGGTATTCTTTCTGTTTTACATGGTCTGCATCTGATATGCTAAGAACATTTTTCTGGTCTTGTAAAAAAAATGTCCCCTGATTCAAATCCAAAAAGCCATATTACTACCACCTATGGGCACAAAGGATGTTTCAATTGATAAGGACAAAAAGAAACAAACATCTTTAATGATTTTTTCTGGTCACCAGAGATTAAAGCTGTTGTAGTAACACCTAAACTTTTGGACCGATCTGTTTGGCCATATCAATTTCATCAAACAACAAAAATAAATCTAACAACTTGAAGGTGTTCTTTCCCCCCGCAGATTAAGTGTCAAAATTCTCCGAGGTCAAGGAACAAGCAGTGAACTAAAACGCCATATGTTGACTTTTCCTATATTTTTCACTCATCTACGCATCTCACATGTATTGTTATATGCAGTTGTCGGTTCTGTTTCAGATCTCTGTACAGAAGCTCAAGATCTGCTGAAATTGGAGCAATGCTGCATAGAATTTAAGCTATGCAATATTTAATTTACAGAGCACTTTGTCAAAAAGACCTCCAGGAAACAAAAGTCAGATGTTTACTGCATTACACTTGCATGCCCACAGTTTGGTTACTTATAAGATCAATGGCGACATTTCCCTGATTGTTAAATGAACATGTGATACGTTCAGTGTCTGTGTGTGAATGCAGCGCTCTGCCAACGTTTGATGCGGAAGATTTGATGGAATCTGGGGTTTTTTGGTTGATGGCCTAGGAACACACATCATTTTACAAACTTTTCAACCAGCTCCAATGCAATTTTAACACCATCTCGGTATTTCATAAAGGTGAGAATAAGCAAATTACTAAAAAATCCGCAAAAGATAAGAGAATCTCCATGAGTTTGCAGATCTTGGGATCAGACCCAAGTTAGATAGTGTTCCTCTTTTAATCGACGACTAGCAGTTAAAGGTCTTTTTAGGCTTTTCAATATCTTCGATGCTCCCTGTTTCTGTCAAAGCCCTGCTTATTTTTGCTTGCGTGCGTATCATTACGACCTCCAGTGCATGCCGGTGCCCCTGTGTTTGTGTCTGTGAGTCTCCAGCGTGGCTCTCAGCTGGTCAGGACTCGGGGCAGGAATGCAGCTTCTCCCTGCAGTCTGTAATTTGCTGTCATCAAATCAAAGGGGGGAAAACAGCAACACTTGAGAAGAGCTGTGGAAAGTGTGTGTGTGTGAATGTGTCTGTGTGTGTGTGTGTGTGTGTCTGTGTGTGTGTTTTGATGGTAACTTTGGGTGAGAAGAGAAGAAGTCATGTGAGGGGAGAAAGGCTGAAACAAAGAAAGAGGGAGGAAAAGAAAAATACGAGGAGGAGATTTCAGTTGTAGCCTTGCTTTTAATTATTGTTTGCCGTGATGTCTAATTTTAAAATGAACCATTTGTGAATGGTGTTTTTGCTTTATCTTCTCCTAAATCCATCCATCCACTATCCCGACCTTTTTTCCTGCTTATTTCCCAGTTATGTCCCCACATAATGCAGACATTGCTGTGTCAGTCAGTCAGGTTTCAGTCAGGTGACTCTCAGTACCTGACGCCATATCCTTCATTTTAGTTGAGATAACTTAAAAGATTAAAAAAAGAAAACTTGGAAGGACTGGAAATATGCCTAGCATATGTTTTTGATACCATTTTCCTGAAAAACAGTTGCTTCACTTAAATCAGCCTCTAGCTGTAAAACAGCAAGAGCTACATTTACACCAAAAATAGAGATGTCATAAAACTGCCTAAGAGACAAGGATGATAAATCTCTGCGAAGGACAAAAAAAAAAACTCAGAATACATTTTAATTAAACTTGCAACTCAAAATAAGCACACGTGACACCTAAACCTAGCTGTTGTACTCTAGAACAGGGTGATAAAGTTCTAGAAACTGTAGTGAACACCAGTGCTTCACGTTACTAAATCAGTCCTTCAGACCAGCTCCCAGAGAGTCGTGCGACTTGTTTATAACTCAGGAAAACTTGTGTTTGGCTCTAAAGAAAACCAAACTCTAAAACTCAAAGTGCCTCTGTTTGAAAGGATTGTCGCCACATCTTTGGAAAGCTTCTTTATGCCTCGCGTCCCATTGGCTGGGGGTAGCAGAATCAGATTTACTGTGGAAGCTGACTGTATGAAAAGAAACAGCTCCGGATGACGGGAACACAAAGCAGGAACCCTGTCATTTGACTGAATTTTCTCTTTTCTGCTGAGAACATCGCGCATTTTGATCATTCCCCAGTCACACATCGTAAGGATTCAGTTCATTGGCTGCCTGTCCTTGTGAATGATTGTTGGAGTTTTGCTAACAGTAAATTCTTTGTCAGTAGGCTGAGCTGACAGATGACGTGTGGACAGGTTATCGGTAATCAGCGAGGTCCAAGGACAACTGGCGTGTTTGGGCAGCGTGTGTTAGGAATGTGCTCGAGGCTGCTGGGAATCGTGCGTGCACGTTAAAAACCACGTATCCAGAGCACGCATCTTAGCTGGTGTGTGTGTGTGGGTAGTAAGAAGTGTTGACTGTACAGATTTTCAAAGACAGTATGGATGACCAACTGACAAAAACAAACCAACTAATAAAAAAAATTAAATGCACTGAGCATGCTCTTGTGAACTCTGAACTGGAGTCACTGAACTTAATTTTCCTGGTTGATTTTAGTTTTGGGGGACTATAGAAGTCTGCTACGTCTCATGCAGCATTCGGTTTGGGAGCATTTCTTGATTATATTATTTAATGAAGGGTGCGGAACGCAGTGTGTTTTGAAATCATGGCATTTTTGTGTCTCCATCTTACAGGGCTGTGTGGTGCAGGAAGGAGGGAACCAGCCCGAGCTCCAGCAGCTTGAATCTCTCTCTCAGCGGCTGAAGGAGGTAAAGTTAAAAACAAGCCTTTCTTTTAAGCCTTTTGGTCTGTGTAGTTTTCTCACACCAACTGTCGACTGTCTCTGCAGAACAGAATTGTACTTTTAAAGCCATACGCTTTTAAACTTTTTTTTAAACGAGAACTTTAGAAAATCTTCAGACTTACAGAAAAGAGGATACAAAGCTAACATTTTTGGGGCCTTACTCTTAGTCAAAGAGGTTAATTTAGTCTCTGAGTGAGTGACCATATATATAGCTGAAGGGAAAAGAGAGATCCATTTGTCAGTGACATTGTCTGGAAGTGGGCTTTCAGACAATGCAAAACCTGTTCTTTTTAAAGCAGACAGATGAAGCAGAACTGTTGTTAATGGAGAAGCTGTCATGTGATTTTAAGTGTGAATGATTTCAGGCCAAATGTCCATAGACCTTTCTAAGGTGAAAAGCAAACATGGCATGCGTGTAACAAAACCTCTCTTAAATTCTAAGGGAATTCCCCTCATATCCACCACTTAGCTGAAAGCATGGAGCCAGTTTGAAGGACTGTGTAAAGGGAGCCTTTAATTTGAGCGTTCATTGGATCTCCAAAATATGAAACTTGCGCTCTGTGTTTTCTTGATTTATTTTACAGCTTTTTCTGACGGTGTTTCTCAGTCAAAGACGGCCATTTTCATTTTTTAATGATGTGCACCTTTTCATAAATTATCATCACTGACAAATGCATTCCTTGATTTTTTTCTCTTTTTAAGCCAGGTGCTGATTAGAAGCTGTGGGAACGAAGAGGCTCCAGTCCTGAAAAATGGCTCAGTCAGTTCAAGTCAATCCAAAACTGCCTGGTAAGAAACTAACTAACTAGTAAACACTAGCCTGTTTACATTTCTACCAAAATATTAAACTGCACTGAAATAAAAAGGAAGACTATTAAAAAACTATTTATTTGGGTTTCCAGAGAAAACTTTTTGTTTGTTTGTTTCTACAAACATTGTAGCTGGGAAACTTTGACCATGGGAAACAGACTAAACTCATTCATGTTTACGGTTCAGGAAAAGCAATTTGTATTCTTAAATCAGGTCTCAGCGTCATTTGCTGATGATCCACACACCACTGATTTATCTCTGCGGGTGGCAGCAGGAGCACTGTAGGTGTCCGTGACAGTGTAATCAGACGTGACTTGACTTTGAGCAGACCGTTGCTCTCGTAGTCGCCTTCCACAGCATTCTTCTGGCTGAACTGTCTCTGCTCAAAAGTTGTCACTGCGGAACACCCAGCAGATTCAGCGCTACTTATTACCTTGTTGTGTACTTTTGGTTACCAGACAGTATCATTTCAAACAACAAATATGGGAAAAAGACATCTTTTTTTTTTAAAAAGAAAAGAAAAAGAAAATGACACTGTTAACTTATTTTTGCTGTAATATTGTGAAACCACTAACATGTATTTAATATATATAATATATATAATTAATATATATTGGTGGTTCTATT
The DNA here is from genome assembly GCA_013363375.1 of Menidia beryllina. Classification (NCBI taxonomy): domain Eukaryota; kingdom Metazoa; phylum Chordata; class Actinopteri; order Atheriniformes; family Atherinopsidae; genus Menidia; species Menidia beryllina. The sequence goes on from JABUIW010000023.1 coordinate 5,175,214, forward strand.
AATTTTTCTGGTTTATCACTCCAAAATTATACTGTTTAACATGGATCTTTGTTTTGTTTGCATTGTTTGCTGGTACAGGTAGACACGTTTCAATTCCTTTTGTTTACTTGTAATGAAGTCTACAGAAAGTGAATTAGAAACAAATAAAATCTTAATAATGCACAGTGTCAAATGTTTCATGTGTGCCCAGATATAGTGTACATTAAACATATTTGTTAGAGCTCATTCATCCCTTTGAGGAGGAAGAATAAATGTAAAAGTGTTAAGAAAAAAAATATTTTGAATACAAAAGAATTGGTTTCGCTGATGTGTCTTTTTTCCTTTCAGATTTAGGCTCTCCATTCCACTACTCAAGTCAAGAGGAGGCTGATCAGCCAGCCTCTTATTCTGTCCAGACTCCATATGGCTTCCAGCTGGACTTGGACTTCCTAAAATATGTGGAAGAGATAGAGAGCGGGCACAACCTCCGTCGGGCGCCTCTCGGCTCCCGCCGTCCTGGTCGGGGGCTCAAACTTTCCCAGCGGAGTCCAGGTGTCGGGGGACGGACCAGCGGGTGGACGTCCACGGAGTCGCTTGCGTCTCCGGCCAGCGAGGATGGCCGAGCCCCTCCGCCGCCGCCGCCGCGTAACCGCATCGGCTCGGCGCCGTGCGAGGGACTCTCCCTTTCTCCCGTCACCGTCCTCAGCGTCCCGCCCCTGTCCGCCGGGGCCAAAGTGCCACCGCCCCCGCCGCAGCGCAACCCCAGAGTGGAGCGGACGCTTCTGGAAACCAGCCGGCGGCTGCAGCAGGAGCAGACCGGACAGCATCAGAACGGCGGGCGCCTCCAGCTTGCGGATCCCCCCAAACAGCTCACGTTCTCCCCAGCCATTCAGACTCTGCAGAGTAACTTGATGAGACCCAGCCCTCAAACCTCAGGGCGCAGCACGCCGGCCGCCGGCACCACGGTGACCCCCGTCCCGCCCAGCCAGCTGCAGACGGTTAGAGAGCAGATGGCCACTGCCTTGAAGCAGCTGAAGGAGATGGAGGAGCGGGTGAAGGGCGTTCCTGCTCTGGAGAGAGAGGTGGCCAAGCTTCGGGCAGAGAAAGACATGCTTCTGTTGGCCCTGGAGGAGAAGAAAGCCGCCCTGGAGGTTACCCAGCAGAAGCAGCCGTCCGCCGAGTCCTCCACTCAAACTACAGAGACACTGGACAGTGAGCACAGTGGCCAGGCTTCACCGAGCACGAGTGGGCACAAAGGCCTCGTAAAATCCGGTGACCTGAAAAGGCTGACGGAAAAGTTTGAGGGTAAGGAACAGAAGTCTGGCCAACAGTCAGCCAAGGTTTTGACAAACACTCCTGAAAAAGTAGTTGTCCAAAAGAAATCGGTGGCCATTGGGGAGAACGTGCCCATGGCCTCTGTGGTTTTCTACTACAGCCACGGTGTGAAGGACTCGTCTGTCGGCACGGAGGTGAATACGTGTGAAAAATGGACCGCGACAGAGGCCCTTCCCGTTCATGAACGGGCCACGCAAGTCAGGCCAGACGCGGAGGATGCGGAGGTTTGGGTCATGGAGTCGCTGCTTGGGCTGACCACCGAGGCCCAGCGCGAGATCGACACCTTACAGGACACCATCAAATTCCAGCAGGAATCCATAGTGGCTCTGGAAGATCAGTTGAGGGTTACCGACAAAGACCTGGGAATCCTCAAAGCCCAGCTGGAGGAGAAATCCTCTAAAGTCATGCTCGAAAAGGAGGTCCTCGCCAAACCGGACACGACAGACGCCCAGGTCGAGACGTTGCCCGCAGCATTGAAGCATGCCACCGTCTCGTGCCGTCCGGAGGTGACGGACGTTTGCGTGGGCGAAAGCTCAGCAGCAGATCAGAGAGAACAGAGCGCCCAGACCGAAGCTCCGGAGGCAGCCCCGGAACCGGCCGCCGCTGTGACGGTCAGCGTCGGCTGCCAGTGGGAGAACCTGAACGATGACAAGGCTGAGGAGCCGAAAGTGCCAAAGAAGAGACAGCTGACCATTGCTGACTACAAGGTCTCACCAGAGGAAGAGCTGGTCAGTGTGGTGGAGAAAAAAGAGGCAGACAAAGGAGAAGAGGCCACAGCCGGCAGCACCAAGACAGGTGAGTACTGACTTATTTCACGGTAGGTTTGAAAAGCTGATGTAAAACTTTAATAAGTTGAAGCCCATTCAAACCAACAAAATCAATCATTCAAATGACTGTTGCACCAAATATAATCAGTCTATTGAGGAATTTATAGTTGCAAATACAGTGTACCCCTATTCTGTGAGAAGTTCTGTTAAAATGACTACACTTAGCTGATATCAAATGAATTACACTTCAGCTGCTTTTAACAGCAAGTATAAATCAGTTGTGTTTGTTTTCTGAATTACCGTTTGACTCCTTTGTGGCAACAGGTATGCTGAAATCAATCATGAAGAGGAAGGATGGGAGTAGCTCGACAGAGAATCGCTCGGCCGGGAAGAAGAGTCTGCAGTTTGTTGGCATTCTAAACGGGGGGTGTGTAACAGTAACACGAACCTATTTTTTATTTTTACTGCAGCAAAAAATAAAAAGAAGGCGAAACAAAGTCTAAGGATTGGAAATAATACTTTAACCAGGTCACATACTTGACACAAAAAAAACAAAAACCTGCCCCCCGAAAAGAGTTTGACATACGCAAAAATGCTTCTGCTAGGTATGAATCTACCTCCAGTGAGGAGGAAGAAGAGGAGGAGGAGGAGGAAGAAGAAGAGGAGGAGGACGGCAGCTCCTCTGGAGAAAGTGGAGAAGGAGAGTGCTTGGATAGCACGGAGGAGGATGAGGCGGCTCTGGAGGAAGAAACCTCAGAGGAGGAGAGAAATGTCAACCTGGACGAGAGTGATACCGACGAGGAAACACTGAGAGCTGCAAACTACTCATCAGATGCTGTGAAAGAAAAGTATGTTCTTAAAAAGGAAAAGAAAACACAATAATCTTCGCGCGGCCATTAACAGATTTGGATTCATATTATTCAAGAGTTTTAAGGGATGTGAAAAGAGAACACTGTGAGTCTATATTTGGCCAATGCAGATCTTTACAAATCTGTTCAGCCAATACAAGACATGAATAAAAATATATCTTTCTACATGTGTTCTGGACAGTAGTGAAGGTTCTATCATACATAACTCATTTGCAGACAATTGGTAATTCTCCTTGTTTCGCAGGTTTGAGTTTAGCTTAAAAATGCGTGAAGCCTGCCTCATTCTGAAGAACCACCTGAACGACGACGTCAAAGCGTTGAAGAGTAAGGAAGTGGTGCGTTCCAAGTTTTCTTCTTCCAATCCTCTTATCTAAGTGCACTCAGCTTTCTCAGTGCAACACTACAAGAATGCATAGTAAATCATAGCATTGTCCTGTTACAATGAATGTTTATGGACTGTATTCTTTTGTGTGGGGGTGTATTTATCATGCTCGTACAAACAATAGCAGCTTTATGCGACAATAACATTGGAGTCAACCGGAGAAATGGCTCAGGAAGTGAGCCCGAGTCCTGATTTAACAACACGCGAGAGAACTTTAATATTCACTGACCTTTCAGCTTACTTTTAACACGAAACAAGAAGAGACTTTGTTGGAATACAGTGTACAATTGTAGATACTTTTGCCTGACTGAGATAGACGGACCGCTTCAGCCCTGTTTCGGTTTGTAATCGTGTATCTCTTCACAAACCCACATTCAGCTCTCCAGCACACACAGCGTCCAGCTGGAGTGGTTCAGAATATCCAGTGCGAAGATGGCCCAGCCTTCCCGCGTCTCAGACTACCTGATGGCGTTTTCGGAGGTGTCCTCCGTGCTGCTGCAGCACGTGGTCAACATGACCGACGGCAACGGCAACACCGCTCTCCACTACAGCGTCTCCCACTCCAACTTTGGAGTTGTCGGACTCCTGCTTGACACAGGTTAGCGGGAATGATGCTCTCCGAGGTGGACAAAGCAAGGTTTCTTAACCGATCGGCCAGATAATGTTAAGATGAGGCGTTTGCCCCCAGATTTTGGTGTCTAAAACCATGACGCTAAAGCGTGACTCCTGCAGGTGTGTGCTGTGTAGACAAGCAAAATAAGGCGGGCTACACAGCCATCATGCTCGCCGCCCTCTCCACTGTGAAGGAGGAAGACGACATGGCCGTGGTCAAAAAGCTCTTCAGTCAGGGCAACGTCAACGCCAAAGCCAGCCAGGCAAGTCGCCCCTCAATTCTATGATCTATGATCTCTTTAAGAAAAAAAATCCCTTTTTCTCAACCTTTAAATGAACATCTTGGTGAGCACCTCCTTTGAATGACTGCAGTTTTACGAAAGAAAAAGTTATTTCATCTGGAAGGTGTAAAACTGTGTGGTGGTGAGGCACTGTAAAGTCAGAGAGCGATGGCAAATAGATTAGACTGAAGCAACTGTGTAGCCAAACATTATACACAGCTCATTCACGGGAATCTTTACATTTTTGAGGGGTTTTTATCTCTGCGGTTGATTTAATCAGGCTGTGCAGCGTACGTGGCGCCTGACTGGTTCCTTCACTGCAGTCATGGGACTCACTTTATGGCATCAGTCACTATAAATCTAATTACTGCTGCTTGTTTTTGCTGCTGTGAGAAATAAAACCTACAGCGTGCAGTGGATTTTTAGGTTCCGAAATGAAATCCGCACATTTCTTGCCGTTTTCTTTTTCAAGTGAAGCTGCAGCTTTTGGGGAGTTGTGCTCTAAACTCCCACATTCAGTTTTAGCTTCAATGCACTACAGGCAGTTTGCAATTGTTAGGATTCATATTCATGTCCTATTCCAGTCATCAAAGGAGTGACGAAACCAAGGCCCAGGTTTTTCCCATTTAACTCTGAAGAAATAGAATGAACCGGCCTGTTTTACAGATGTTCAAATTGCTGGTGTATGACTTCAACTGTGCTGAAAAATGTCATTAAGAGCCTGAAATTGAATTTATTACCTACTACCGAGTGTCTAAGGAAGTGATAAATGAGTGAATGAATGGGGCGATCACTGACACAGCCGGGACAAAAATTTACAATGAGGACCGTTGTTGAAAGGCCGGACCGGCGAGCCTGCTGTGGGAAAGACGTACAGAGCTGCCGGACGCAATCTGAACAGCAGAAAAAAGACAGTCACGTCAGAATAGAAAGACACAGCAGTTCCAAAAAAGGTTTTTATGATGGGATGTGTACAAATAAGGCTGTGAAGAAGAAGTGAATTCACTGGGATTCATCAGTTTGCTTTTAGTTGCCATTCACCTAAATCTGTACCTGAAGGAAATGTTCTGACCTCGTTTTGAATGATCTGCTCTATGAACACGACGTTTAGATTTACAGGGGGACGTTTTTCTTCTGCTTCCGCAGGCCGGCCAGACGGCCCTGATGCTGGCCGTGAGCCACGGCCGACAGGAGATGGTGCGAGCGCTGCTGGAGTGCGGCGCCGACGTCAACGTGCAGGACGACGAGGGATCCACGGCCCTGATGTGCGCCAGCGAGCACGGCCGCGCCGAGATCGTCAAGCTGCTCCTGGAGCAGCCGGGCTGCGACATCTCCATTGTGGATAATGTAAGCCGTTTTGCGCTCACGGCCTTTTTAGCGAGCGTTTCGGTTTCCCGCTCCGAGCTGAACGCCGGAGAGAAAAAAAAAGCAAAAAAAAAGCACTGAGATGTTTTTAGCAGACTCAACAACTGGGCTGAGGCATTTGGCTCGATCCGTTCAGGAAACTGCTCCTCATGGGAAACTTGTTCGTTCAGTTTCCCCCCTCTTTTCACACTTTTCTCCTTCTTTAAAATATTTTCTCACTAAGTGAGATGGGCTGAAAGCTGAAGAGCCACAATCAGATTAGTGTCACCTGTCTTTGACTCCAATCAGCGTGAACACAGGAAACACAATCCCCGTGCTACTCCAGCGTCCCAGGGGAAGAATGAAAAAGCTGCAGAGCCTCTGTTCAGGCTTGATGATTTCAGACAATGCCTCGCAGGCTTTTGCAGTTTTCTGCATATTTCAAATGGGCCGCATGATGGCCCAGCAGCAACTTCTGAAGAGCTGCTCAGCCACAGTTACATATTTCAAGTGATTTCACAGTGGATTGGTCTGGATGCCTGAAGACAAACCAGGCAGACGTACGAGCGTTCACATCTGTGCCAAAATGAGTTGGCCATTTGGTGGAGGCAGCTCCTGGATTGTGTTTCAGTTCAGTGCAGCTGGGCTGAAGGGGAGGGAATAGGAAATAGCCCCCTCCTCCCCAATCCACTGAAAACACAACAAAAACAAAAAAAATGATTTGACTGAGGCTAAGTTAGAATATGCAAGGGCTCTCTCACCTCTGTCCTATGGTCTGAGACATTTTACAGAAGACAAATATCATCGTAGACATATTCTTTGCTGACTGCATTGAACATTTTCCTAAAATTGACTGAAGTTAACCAACAGGTTAAACAGGCAGTGGAAGATTAAATCTATACAAGACACACAAATCCAAAGCTCCTAATTTACCATGCACTTTTAATGGAAGAAGAATTTCAAAGTAACAAAATCAAAGAAACTGTAAAGATCCAGGACTTTATGTCCTGGGTTTTGCTTTTAAGTGACTAATCAGAGATGCATGATAGGAGGCTGAACCCACTGGAAAAATAAACGACCGTGAACAATATCAATCACGCGGACCATCTCAAACTCTGAAGCCCTTTGTTCCAGTTAAACTCTCAGGTTTTCACGGTCAATGAACTGTCTTCTGCTCTCTCTGATGTCTGCAGGACGGCAGCAATGCTCTGTCTATTGCACTGGAGGCGGCCCACAATGACACAGCTGTGCTCCTTTATGCTCATATGAACTACGCCAAGACCCAGACTGCGGCCGTGGTGAGTCCGTTTACCGTCTGAGGAGCTGTGCATGCCATTAGCACTGTGACAATTACCAATGTATCCAGCATTTACGCCACATTGTAACCATAATGGTAAAAGGCCTAAAATGATTGTTTCGATGATCACAACCACAAGAAATGTATTCTTTCTCCTAATTTTCCTACACCGATTCAAAAGCACATTAGGGGTTCTAATGTACTGGGGAATATGTTTGGAATATTTAGGGGAAGTAGCATTAAGCAGACTGAAAATGGTGCTGATCACATTCACTGCTTGACTTCCCAGTGTAGTACATCACTGTCTTGGATTCTGAGTTGGGATAAGTTCCACAGCACACAACAAGCTGCAGTTTGGGTGTGGGCAGCATTGATGGGTGGTGCGCTGCTGCCCTCTTCAGGCCTTACCACATCCTATTACAGCGACCTATATACCGACCAGGGTCACAGGGGTCTGGAGCCTGGAGCCGCGAGGGAGAAGGGGCAAAGCTTGGGCAAATCGCTCTTGCTAGATACCCAGGTTTTGGCATAATTTTAGAAATTATCATTGTAGAAAGAAATGTAAACACAATTATACCAAAAATGGATGAGTATCTATTAATTACAGTGAACGACAGGAAATGCTTTATGTGTATTTAATAAAGCCGTTTGTGTTCACTTATTAATGTGCTGCTGTTGTTCTGTATTCTCCAAAGGTTTATTCTATTTATTCTTTTACACATTAAAAGATTAAGATATGGTGTGAACAGGGGGCTTCACATTCATGTTTTCTGTTGTGTTGGACGATCAGGAAGAGACAGAAAAATAATGGAACTGTAGATGTTTTGGACTGACAAGAGCTAAACATTTTCCAAAATAGAGATATCAATTTGTGTTTTCTTTGCACTTTAAATAATGGTGTGTGAATTATTTTCCCTTTTTACATCTTGGTATCTAAAGTTTGTGCTGTGCTTTTCAGGGAAGTCCAAAGACCCAGCCCAGGAGCCCCACAAGCACACACAAGTCCTGGCCTGTAGACTGACAATCTCTGCTGCTCTCCGAGGCGGATGAAGAACAGCAAATCTAACTGGATCTGGGCTGTGAACAGCTCCACTGGAATTTAATAGACACATATGTATTTATATATTGCCATATGTTCTGCATTTATAAGTATTGTTAATATGAGAAAGCTATTTTTCCATAAAGGTTGTGAATGTTTATGTTATATACTTATCTATTCTGTGGATTTTAAGCTTCCACAACTTCTATTCCCCCCCCAGTGATAGGAGATTAAACCTAACATTTATTATTTGCACACCACTAATTATTTTTCTTTATTATTAAAGGTGACACACACCAGTAGCAAAAGTGCATAAGGAAACCTGCTCACATTAGATGACAATAATGCATATTTAAAGGACATTGATCACTGTAGCTTCCTGGACTGCTCGCACATTCTTAATGCAGAAAGCAATGCAGTTAAGTTCATACAACGCTGCTGCTGGTGTGTGTCGCTCTACTGCCATCTACCTTCTTTAGACTACCTTGGTTACCAGTCACATAAAGCACTTCGTCCACATAGTATGCTCTCTCTGTTCACTGTCCTTTTCGGTTAATATTATTGACACCCATGAATCATTAGCATGGAGTTATGAATATCTTCTCAATTAAATGCAATTTAAGAAGAAAGAAACAGCCAATTTTCATTCACAGAAATATTTACATGCTCTTTATAATATTCTCTAATAAACATATTTACAGAAACGCTGATGAATGTGTCTATAGAAGATTTCAAACATTGCTGAAATGTACTTCTACACTTCTTTCTCCCAAATGAAAAAAATGGAACAATATTGAACTTGTCTTTATTTTCTGTCTATTCCGTAACAAAGATTTTATAGACAGGAATGAGCCTGAAGATGTAGTCATGGATCACTGAGGACACAATGATGGGCCATTAGTATTAGTATATAGTAGTATTATTCTGTGATGAAACTGTCAATATTTGAGTCTAAATATGTAAAAGTAGTTGGGACATTTAAAAGATTTTCTACAACAGCATAAAAAAACTGAGATGACTGGCATTTTGGCTTCAGTCAGGGTCAACGCTGTATTTCATAACATTGACACATTTTAAACAGTTATTTGGGATATATCAGGTACCAGCTTTATAGCTTACACAACACACAAACAGTAAGAAAAGTGTTCATGCTAAAAAAATTGCATTTTGGTCTATTTTAATGTCAGATACTCTAAAATAAAAATGGAATTCCTGGCTAAGGTCCAGAACCCATTTATGCTTTAATTCATACAATACAGAAGACCAGGGCTTTGCTGTCAGGAATTCTAAATGGCATATCCTTAATTTCAGTGGTTCATTACCTATTTCTTTAACATTTACAGCCCCCATTTAGATCTGGGTCAAACACTGCCAAACAGCCCAGTAACATGTTATAATGCAGATATTTGGCTTCTGTGAATCCAGTATGAAAGCTTCAAAATAGATTGATGCAAAGTAATCCACAGCTAAAGATGCTTAGTATAGACTGAAATCACCATATTAACAATGTTTGCATACGAACTGCGAACGTAAGAGTTATTTTCAACATCCAATATCCCTTAAATGTTTTAAATAAGTTAAATCACAAGAATCTTATTGTAACATGTGCCATATGTTGCCTGACCAATTAGTTAAACACAGCATTTGTGTTTATTAAGAATTTGTGTAGAAAAAAGCTGATGGCCTGCCATTTAGCAAAGTAACTATAATAGAGTTACAATCTTTTTCAATTAAAGGCCTGAGGTTTGAAGGTGGTCTTAATGTCGTAACTGATCATGGTATCAGGTTGCATTTTTGTTTTAGCTTCTTAGGCTTTTCTAACAGCATGAATACTTCGAGGTCTGTACTAATGAAAAACCATGTTCATTAGTCAGGAATTAGTCAGGAAATAATTAATTGAGTTTATTTCCATTCAAGGGTTTTTTAGTCAGATAATCACTGATTTGGTGGAATTTATGCCTCCATTTATTTAAGTTTGCATTGCAGCTCAAAGCGGTGTCTCAAGGCATATATTATGTTCTTTTAATGAGCCATGAAAAAAAAAAGGTGTAAGATGGAAGTTTTAGACTGTTTCCCAGTGACATGTCTATTTCTAATTCTTTGCCTTTTTTGGAATTTTTCAGCCATTTATTCTAGAAATTCAAATCAAATTTCACATCATGGTGATAGCCCATTTTGCTTTACGAAGTCAATGCTCAGAGAAGACAGGAATGTGACTGAGAAACAGAAAAATTCAAATCATCCGTGCCCTACTTCTGACAGAGAGAGTCATGCGTTGCAACACCACCTCATCTGCATTGCTGAACATGCCAAACAGTACAAAAATCAGCCTAAATGACGATCTTGTGTTTTCTCAGCTCTTGGATTTGCTGAAAATGTCCAGCAAAAAGCTCTTTTCTCAAGTGATCTGGTCATCATCTCATCAGATAAATTAGAGATGCAGACAGAATTTCAGTAATTAAAGGTTCCTCATAAATGCAGTTTTGTGTGCTTTACAAATGAATTGCCTCCTTATGCTGCTCACCAGAGCAGTTGAATTTTTTATGTATAGACCTAGATTATTACAACAGGATAGAGGATGGAAAAGTACTATACATCGTACGTAAATAGAGACACAGAATCATCATTTACACAGAATTAAAAAACACTGGGGAGTTTCCAACATGTAATCCGGCAAATCTTTCAAAACTTGAGAAAAATGGCATCTTCTCTTCCCTCCTCGGAGTGACTTACTGCAATCACACGGGCTGGGACACCGTGGAGGGAGTTGTGGTGGAGGGGTTTTGGGTCGGCTGTTTTGTCCACCGCGCCGTAACAGTTTTTTAAGCGGTTACTTCCACATCACTTCTCTCATTATGCTGATCTGTGAAGTGGAACGTAACGCTGTCGGAGTTGAGAGGTCAGGGGCTCCTGCTGCCTAGAAACATACAGTCTAATATTAGAACATTTCCTTGATTTGTTAGCAGCATCTCTGCTGACTGCTGAGCACATGGCAACAGACGGGCCAATAGGATTTCAGGAGACCACTAAGCCCCTCACTCTGTATAGCAACAGTGGCATCCTTTCCTTATTTATTTATATAGGAGTTTCCTCCACCCGCCCCCCCCCCCAATCGACTCATTCTCATGCTTCTGTAACCCCACTGTGCATCCACACTGTGCTCTCAAACTGTGAAAAAGAGTTGCGGTGTGGAGAGCAGTCCTGTTATTTTTTTACCTTTGATCCTCCTTTGCCAGCTTCTGCACTTAAAAATGCACCGCATTTATGGTTTTCTTTTTTTTTTCTTTTTTCAAAGAGTGATATTCGCACAGGCTTTTTTTGGGGGGGATTTCACCTTTCATATCAGTGGAATTGCTTCTGCGCAGTGCACGGCAAAGTCCAAACGGGGGGTGCAATGACTTGGAAAAAGCTGGATTTTTGTGAGGACGTGACAGTCTGTGAGGAGGAGTCCAGAAAAGTGGGAGACTGACAGCGTGGGAAAAAAAAAGTGGTACTCCGAGGGGACGGAGAACAGCCGAGAGGACAGGATCTGTAGAAGATGGAGGACACGGGAGGAGAAGCAGCGCGGGATAGGAGGAGTGAGGGGTGGAGGGACACAGAATGGCGTGAGGACAGAGGCCGGTGGTTGGTTTGATCTAACCCACGTGTGCGTCCAGCCACGTCTCTTAGCCGCTTAATGGACGTCGATGAGACACTGGCTTCCCATGCCGCCTGATCTCCTCTGTCTTGGCCCAGGTAGGTACGTACCGTCCTGTTTAGCTAAGTTTCCAGATGATGGGGTGTTTTTCCAGCCGGGCTGGAGGATGCCTGCACCAGAAGTTGCCATTTTTGGAAGTTCTGTGCCCATTCAGCCTCCACGTCTCCTTCATCGTTCAAAGCTTAGTTGCAGGACGAAGGGAAGCGCCGGGAAAACATGGCGCACATCAGTAGTCTCCTTCTTGGTTTTTGGCTGCGACGCTTCTCGATAGACTAAAGCATAAGTCCTCCAAAACGAGCAGAGATGGTGTGAAATAAGAGAGGTGAGGGATGTAGGACTTCCAGCAGAGAGCTGCCGTATGATAAGAAAGTTAAATCGTTTGAATGCTCTTCGGTGCTTTTTGTCGGCAATGGATTGACGACTAAACCGCTCTGAGTTTATAACCTTCATTTGAACTGAACTGCAATTCTATGACGTTCGACAACAAAAAAACAGCCTGCCGAAATTGACAAAAAAAATGGCATCATTATATAGGGACCGTGTAAATGTGATGGACATATATTTGAATTGAATTTCTTTTTTTTTTTGGCAAATGAAAAGGTGATACATGGAACTTATGCAGCGATTTGTCTTTTTGGCGTTGGGTTAAAGCCTGTCCGCGTCGACTAAGCGTGAATTCAATGTGGTCAACCAAGAGCATCAATCCAGGGCGACTTAATGGCTGCGAACGATTGGAAGCATTCCTACATGGACGCCATTTTCAACCCTTCGACTTTTCATTCGGGATCTAGTGCCACCGAAGTTTTTGTGCTTTTCTGTTAATAGAAGCTGGAAACTTTTAAAATAACCTGACCAAAAAACCTAACCGAGAAACAAAATTTGGAGAGAAATACTACAACCAAAATTTTTATTTTCAAATCTCAAATAGTTTTGATTGTAATAATGACAATCGTGTTGTAATGTCAAATCGTTTTAGTAAAAGAACGTCTAACGGACGTTCACGTTCTCAGATTTTTATGATGTTTGTCCAAATTTTGTTTAAAATTTATGATCACTTTCCTTTCTTTTAAGGCAACTAAAAGACCAAATTCCTTCAGTAGGATTTGAGCGTGCATAAAAACGACAAGAATAAATCGCTGACTAATCCTTGCTTGAGAAGGGGATTATACTGCAGCCCCCCATGAATCCTTATCATGTAAAGGGCTTTATGATATAATACTTCAGAGTCATATCTATATGTGAATATGTTGCAGTCACGAGGGCTTCCCACCGACAAAGATATGCAGTTTGAACAAAAACGCCAATTTAGAAACATGAATCTGCGTTCTGTTGCCTACAGTGTCTATTGCTGTTGATGGTGATGTGCTAAGTTTACGATTACAAGAATGTGATTGGCGACCTGGAGCAAAAAAGACCCGTGTCTTTAATGAAGCTGATCTCTGAACTGTACTTTTTGCTTAATAGTTCAATTTTACGTTTATGCTGCTCAGGTCTTAAATCACGTTTTTAAAAGGAGAAAATATAACAAATGATCATCACAAACACAGAACGATACCGACAAGCATTTGAAATGATTAGAACAACCCACCTATGCGTTATTTGTTATTCTATCCATTATTATCTAATCAGTTATTAACTCATCTCTGTTTTATCTATCAGTTACTGTGAGAACAGAAATTGATAATAAAGAAAAAAGGCCATGAATTGCCAGTTTATGTCTTGAATCCCTAAATATATTCAATTTTCATGAATACAAGAGTCAACAGCAGCATGCACTTTTGTTGAAATGTTTTAATAAGAAAAGTCAATTCATGTTTTGTAATCTAGTAATAAACACTTCACTTAAATACCGAAGATGCAGCAAGCAGGGCTGAGCTCAATGAGGACTGCGGCAAAAATACAAGACAATAACACAGGGTTGAAAATGCCTGCCATGAGTCGGCAGGAGAAATCATCGGTGAATTAACATACGTTAAAAACGAGGAAAGGGATTTTGGTCTAAAGCTTAGCGGTTACATGAACTTCCAACAGCCCAAACATCGATGAAGACTCTCTTCTGGGCCTCTGAGTGTAGGACCGTTACTGGCTCCATTGAGAGGATACGGCTCTCTGGAGAACTGTGGCCCTTTACCAGTGTCTGTCTAATGGACGTTTCTCTGAGCGGATGGGTTAAGAGAGGAGGGAAAAAATATTAAGGATCTGTGAACAACTGACCCCCCCAAAAAATCTAAAAATCTCAGAGAATTGAAAACCTCTCCACTATGTGAAGATCTTGCTGTAATAGGCTGATTTCTGTCGTGTGGCTGATAACGGTAAATGTGAAAAGTGAAGCGTCTTTTATTCGACGCTACAGGAGTTTTTCCTCTTGTTCGCGTCCATATTCGACATCTTGTGATGTGACTTCTGAGGATGCTCACATCAGAAATATTCAAATCTTCTAGGCTAGTTTTCTTTTTTTCTGTGGAGCATGGACCTTGATTTACTTTTATCTCAGTCACCAAACAACAGAAAATATTTTGATAAGCACATTTTAACTGGCACTATGTGCTGCCTCAGACTGCACAAGTGAATGAGGGTTCTGACTGGGTGGGAATGAATATGCTTTTAAAAGCCCCTAACAGGAAAGTAAAGGGATAACATTGTGAAATGATGAATATCATTTTACTGATTTTAGCCTGTCATTCCTCATCGTTTATTCGTTCTCTGATCCAGGTTTTCTCGGGAGAGGTGATTCTTAAAGAAGAAATCGAATAGTGGAGCATCTATATACTCAAAGTGTAAAAAAACAAGCTCTTCAACTCCTTGAACTGTGACTGTGCTGGGCAGCTTCCTAGTATGGATCCCTTTAAAATGTGACTGTGAAGTAGCTCGTAGCTTGTGGGCCGAAATTCCCAGATGAGCAGTGCGAAGTGCAAGCACAGGACCTGCTGGCGATGCCATTACTCTGCTGTATGATGAGAGCGCCGCAGCGGTCCGGCCTGAGGAACACGCTCCGCATCCACAACACCGGGCAGCCATGGTGTGTCCAGTCTCACCAACCTTAACCATGAGTTCAACCGCGAGCTGATAGGATGTGATCAGCTTCCCTGTGGCACAACGCCGTTCACCCTCTCTGCTACACTTACTCAGTTTATTTTTTTAAATATAGGAAATATAAATCAGGCTGGACTGTTCAGTTAGTGTTATGAAAATGGCAGCCAACAGTTTCCAGCTTTGTACAGAGGAGGAGCTCCGGCAGATTGATCCGCCGCTGTCATCGATAGAGTCCCTCCACCTCAGGGATGAAGCCGTGGTCATGAATGAGAACGCTACACGCACGGGGGATAATCCTGACCCTTATCCTATGGCTCCTGTGATGATGTCATCACTGCTTGACCAATCACATCAGAAGGCGGACGTGCCCACGGCTTCAAGGGCTGAGCCTCCACCAGCAGATGAAGGTAAGAGTCGGCTTTTACTGCATCAATCCAGAAATCAGTGGGATGATAATGAATGGTTTTCTGTTACAATAATCAGATGAGTAGGCAAATAAAGATGAATGAGTAATTCATTAAAAATGAAAAAAAAAACATAAGCAACTGCCTTTGCTAAAGGGACTAAATGATGGTTAATAATTGATATTTCAGCACTAAAATATGCATGAGACATCGTTTTTGTGAAGTTGCATAAGAACCTGTTTAGGAAAGTTATTATATCATAAGCGGGACAGATAAGTTCTGTGGGAGATGTGAAAACAAAGCTTCACATGTTGGTATAGCATAGAACAGGGCAGCAAAAATGGTTATTAAACAAGTGCAGAGCCATATGTAGTTTTAATATTCTACACAGAACAATATTATATCAATACTGGGCTTGAACTGGATCATAAAAATATTTTCTCTCCTGAAAAAAAAAACTTTATCTACAGCAGGTCTGATAATAATTTAAAAATATGAAAAAACAGTTTGCAGTTATTTTGTGCACTCGTCAGAAGACATTTCATGCACCTCAAATGACTGACTGTCATCACAATGTCTCCTCAGTGCTGAGGCCACTTCTTAAAAAAGCTGTTTATCAAAGTTTGCATGATAGCTTAGATCCTCAGTAAAACATCAGCATCATGGACATGGAGAACAGAAGGAAAAGAGGATAAACCGGTTTAATCCTCAGTGTCTTTCAGCTTTGTCTGCATGGTTTAATTCTTTTTTTTTAAGTTAGAATTTTTTTATGATATCAGAGGAAAGATTAAATTATCATATTCAAATAATGAAGAATAGTTTAGATGTTTAAATAAATCTTGATCTTGGAGAGATTTTATTCTGAATTTTTTCTTGATGTCACTTTGGGAATTTGAATTTAGCGTTGTCATCAATCTGAGTCTAAATGCTGAATGGCTGAATTTAGCAAATCGATAAAAAAAATGTATGAAAACAATTTATATATTTATGTCATAAAATTAAATGCAGTTTAATAGAGCCCAAATAATAAAACTCAATAAGATTAATATACTTGTAAAAGCAGTAGATTTGTTGCCTATTTATGCATTAACTTAATTACAATCTGATTACATTACACTGTGATTAGAATCAAATTCAAATTAAATAATTCAGTCTAAAACAGCAATGCTAAGAAATTTGATTTAGGAATCTTTGTAGGATCAGTTCCTAATAAAGAGAATTTTCTGGTAACGGAAAACAATAAGTAACAGTAAATAACGTTGATAATGAGCAACTTGAAGGGAAATATCAGAGTCTGCTCTCTTGTTTCAGTAGTTCAGTGGATTCAGCATTTATTCCGAGAAGATCTTCAGATTTTGCTACCAGGCATGTTTTGACAGAGCTTCGTCGTTGGTAGGGGTTGGGGTTTACGAGCTTTGCCCCCTTTCTAATGTTACATCAACATCAGTCTGATTCCTGGCGCATACGCCTCGGGCCGCAGCAGCAATTCTAAACATCTCCAGGCATGCCGTCGCAAGTGTGGAGCGGATGATTTACATCCACTGTTAGTGCCACACGTCTCACTGAGAAGGCGGATCCGCTCACGACTGCACGTCTTCACTGAGTACAAATACAAATGTCCCACCTGAATGGACTTTTAAAAAAAATTCCGGGTAATGCCCGTCCCATCTCCCTCCTAATGTCAGGTTAATGGCCACGCGCAGGCCCACCTCGGGCTGACATGGCATCCCGCTGTGGACAACTGTTGTTTGTTAGGCGAGGCAAGGCGAGGTCGCGGCACTGAGCTGGCCCGAAGTGCGGGGCGCTGAGGAGTGCCAGCCCTGGTATTTTAGGCAGTCAGACACTGTCACCTGTCAGCGCACTGGTCTGGACAGAGTCCCCCCGCATGGTGCAAGACCGAGCAACACAACCATATCTCCCTCTGGAGTCTTGTCAGGGGGCCAGCTGTGTATGCTGACAGCCCCCAACGCAGACGGACACACACAGGCTTGTCCTGAGCCGACACTGGGAGTAACTCTGGGGGGGTGTGCGGTTGATGTTTTAGAGCTCCCGCTGGTAGAGGAGGGTCAGAGCAGCGGTGGGGTGCATTCCGGCAGACGGGCCGACTTCCAGCAGGACCTCTCTTTGCACGTTGGTGAAGAGGATGGGACCCTTGCTGTAAAAAGCAACATCAGCAAGAAAGGAGGTACTGACCAACACTTCCTTGGTTTGCTTGCAATTGACTGTGGAATTCTTTTTTTATTTTTTATTTTTTTATTAAGTTGACATTGTTTTGGGCATGTAAACACCTGTGTGTTTTGGCTGTTTGGCTCATCCCATGTAATTCTGTACTTAGAAAACTTCTTTAAAAAGGATGTGTTAATTCACCAGTTGGATCAATTTACATATTCAGGAAGTTTGGAGTTTTTGTTATACAATAATAGGATAAAGCGACCCTGAAATAACAGCGACATACTGTGAGAAAAAAATAATAACAATAGCAACAATAGTAATTCAATATGTGAGACCAGCTTCAATTAAAATATGAATAAAAATAAGGCTGCCTCATGACAGCTAACAATACATTATATAGATATGAGAGAAAAAAAATGTATACCAGCTTGTTTGACTTTTTCCATTTAAAGCAAAGTTGTTTTCTTTTTGGTAGTTTGTGGTTTGGTGACTTGATTAAGTTATCCCTTTTTGTGGTCAGAAATTCAATTGGAGAGCAACTCAACTAAAGCTATGGCAGCCTATGACTGCAGTGCTGACGACCAGCTGGCCAACGCAGAGTGGTTCTGGGGCAACATCAGCAGGTACGAACCATCCAGATCTCCAGTGTTCCCAGTCTGCTTATGATCCACAGGTTTCCCTCAGAAACGTTGCGGGTTTTTGTTGCACAAAAGCGCGCATCTACACGCCATCCTGCAGTTTTTCTTAAATGGTCATTTCTGTTTCGGTTTTGTGCGTTAAACTAAAGAGTGCCTCGTGCCGTTTTGTGTTGTACAGGGAAGAAGTCAATGAAATGATGAGAAACACCCCAGATGGCACATTTCTGGTCCGAGACTCCTCAAGTGGGATTAAAGGGGAATACACTCTGACATTACGGTAACTATGGCTTTATCTGGAATTTCTATGGATTTTGAAGACATGGATAACATGATATAAAGACATAATATCTCCTACAGGATATTACTGACAAAGCACCTATAAAATATGTAGAAGTGTATTTTTTCTGCCTCACATTTGTCTGAACAAACAGCCACACAAACAGTTAACACTTCGTTCCCATTTTCACAACTTAGAATTGCTCTTTTACATGTAAGTCAGAGCTGTTTTGATTTGGGCTGGGGGAGCAGAAATCTTCAGTTTGTGCTGAGAACCTGAGCCCATTCAGACTTGACAGAAAAAACGAGAGGTCGAGCTAAAATGTTTTTTAAATAACAGGTATTTTATGAACTTTGCAGAAAAGACGGCTACAACAGGCTAATAAAAATCTTCCATCGTGAGGGGAAGTGCGGCTTCTCGGAGCCTCTGAACTTCCCTTCGGTGGTGGAGCTCATTCAGTACTATCAGAAGAGGTCTCTGGCCCAGTACAACTCCAAACTGGACACGCAGCTGCTCTACCCACTGTCCAGGCACCAGCAGGTAAGTGTATGAAGGCTGGGCTGAGCACACCAAATGAAAAATGACCACTTTTCATTACAACTGATCTATATGCATCCATTTTGTCTATGATTTTCTGCATGAGAATTGATTTGAAAGGAAGGAGCTATTCATCTTTTTTAAGTGGTATTTCCAGACTTCGACTTGGAGTAAAAAAAATCAATCAAACCAGATATTTCAAAGGAATTTGGTCATGAATCCTTCATATTCTTATCTGCACAGCAGCAGGCTGTGATGGAGGTGGACATTGATGCAGCTGGAGAACAGCTGAAGATGTTTCAGGATCGATACAAAGAGAAGAGTCGAGAGTACGACCGCCTCTTTGAGGAACTGAACCAAACCTCCCAGGTATCGCAGATACCTACTCATTTTTTAAAAGCCTTAGAGATCTTATCAAGATACTTAAATATGAGGACAGCCTTGGCTACAAGACCCATAAAATTGATTTTAAAAATAGGTTCTTCGTCTTTTTTCTTGTTGTTTTTCTAAAGGAACTCCAGAGCAAGCGGACAGCAATTGAGGCATTCAGTGAAATCATTCGGATATTTGAAGAGGAGTGCAACACTCAGGAGCGCTTCAGCAAGAAATACATCGACATGTTCCTCACGTTAGACAGCAGCACGAAAAATGACAAGTACGCTTCCAGACTCCTGCCACCTCTTTTTTTTTTTTTTGTTGACATTTTCATGGGTTCCATCTCTTGTTGCCTCTGAAAGCGATTCAGACTCTGTGTACTGAGGTCCATGCTTCGCCCGCAGGATTCAGAGTAACTCGGACGAACTGCAGCTGAGGGTGGAAGAGATCCACAACAGCAAGAAGAAGTTAGAGGAGGAGCTGAGGACGAAGGCTGTGACTCACATGGAGGTGGACAGGAAGCTGAGCAGCCTAAAGCCGGACCTTGTGCAGCTCAGGAGGATCAGAGATCAGTACCTGCTGTAAGTTTCTGCATCACATCACGGTCCTCACATGAGATACTTTGCGTCAAATATCACAGCTAGGCTGATTTATTCTTTTAAAAAGAAGAATTCTTCAGGCCGCGTGTCTTCAAAATATCTTAAGGTCTTTCTTAAAAAGATGAAGGAGGGAGCAGAATGAGACAGAACCCTCAACCCCCAAAGTAGGATGATAACTTCCTTTTAAAAAAGGGAAATCATTTAGATTTGTTTGCTATAAATAACCATCCTGGTTATGTGCAACCTGGTCATGTGTCAGACATGTGCCCCAGTGTTTACAGAATGTTTTAAATTTAAGAGCTTGCATTCATTAGCTTTCACAGCGCTGCATTATTATTTAGGTTTTAGTAACTTTCTGTGCCACCCGGGGTGGTTTGCTCTGACATTTGATGGTCTCCGAGATGATTAAATGTATGGTCATTCGTTAAGCTGGCGTCTTGACATCGTTCTTGGAGTTGCCTCATAAGTGTGCTGTATATTCTATGACCGTGGCATCTTGTCCCGTGGTGCCCCAAACCTTGCAGCAACTCAGAACCCGACCCCAACAGAGCGACGGCATGAAATTGATCTGGGATGAGATAACATTTTGAGTTGAAACGTACATACCAGCGACACAGCTGAGTTATAAACATAGGCGAGCAATCAGCTGTTCCCCTTCTTATTGCCACAGCTGCTGATCTCCAATATGTTTGGTATGGGGATTTATCAGGAGAGAAGACCACGCCCACCACAGTTTTCATTACACACGACTTTATTTCCCTACGAAGTTGTTATTTTTGGCGACGAATTAAGAAAAACGTGATCTAACTTATCATCGTTTAGTAAATAAACTAAAAAAAAGAAGAATACCTCATTTTCAGAGTGTCAAAATTGCAACTGCATTTGACTGCTTTGAATATAAACTGCAAGTAGGGTTATTTTTTGTTTCATGCCTCTTTGTTCGTCAGTTGCCAAACTCAGAACAAACATTACAGTAAAATGAGCAAAAACCTTTTTGTGTTACAGTCCTCTAACTGTGTTTGCTTCTGCTTTAGCTGGCTCACTCAGCAAGGCACCCGGCAGAGCCAGATTGACGAATGGATGGGTTTGAGGGACGAGGAAGAAGAGTGAGTATTGCAAAGCAAAACTGACAAAAGTAGAAAATACATCAGCGGTATTTAAGTGCAGGCTTTACGTTTAATCTAACAATGTCTTAAGCTGAAGCATAACTCTAAAAGTCCAGACCTTTTCCAAAAAAACTAATTGGTTGGCATGCAATGAACAGTTCAATGTCATGATCACTCATCTGAAGGTAATATGCATAAAATCAGGCTGCAAAAGCCTATTAACATAATGCAGTTCAATCCAATGTCAATCAAATGCTTGTTATAAAATATAGGTGTACATAAAAATGATTTTTTGTCCAAAACACATGTTTAGACTTGACTGGTAATCCACCTGATTTGGGCCCTGTTTTTTTTTTTTTTTTTACAGTTGACTGAGTGAGTGAAAAGCCAGTGTTAGGTGAATTAAAAAAGAAAAAAAAAACTCTTAAAAAAGGTTTGGTACCATGGCTAGAAGTCTCAGCACCACTTTAAAGAGTCTATTCCCTTGGAAGAATAACCCGAGTGGTGGAGTCATGAGCTGATTGCTCTTTTTGAACAGCTATTTTGGTTGATTATAATGATTTTGCATACTGGGACATACATTCTGACAACAGCAAACTGTACAGCTGCTCAAGTTAGGGTTAGGGTTAGAACAAAAAACCACACCGAACATTTTTAAGAAGTTCCGCTGCTCAACTAGTCCGTCTGTGTTCCAGCCCCTACACCCTGGAGGATGAAATGCACCAGGAGGAGAGGAGCTGGTATGTTGGCAGCATGAGACGCAGAGAGGCAGAGGAGCTGCTCAGAGGGAGGAGGGACGGGACATTCCTAATCAGAGACAGTCAGACTCAGAGAGGCTCCTTCGCCTGTTCTGTTGTGTGAGTACCTGTGCTTTACCAGACTCTGCGTATGCCGTTCCCAAAGTGAGGCTGGGCACCCAAAAGCGATGACTTTGTCTCCTGCAGAGTGGACGGGGACGTGAAACACTGTGTGATCTACCGGACGTCCACAGGATACGGCTTCGCCGAGCCCTACAACCTGTACTCATCGCTCAGGGAGCTCGTCCTCCACTACAGACACACATCCCTGATCCAGCATAACCAGCAGCTGAATGTAACCCTGGCCTGGCCCGCTCTCAGCCAGCAGCCCAGCTGAGACACACCAGCAAAACAACGAGACGGCACCCCCCCCTCGAAGCTTCGCAGTAGTAGCACTGAGGACACTCACACACACACACACATACACACACACACAAGTCTGAAAAGCAAAGTACCGCTAGGTGTTTCTATGCAAAGGGGAATTATTTAACTTTAGAGCTTTGCTGTGGCTATTGTCACCGCAAATGGAGTTTTTACTGAGCAACTGTCGCGGTTCTTAAGCAGATTTTGACGTTTTTCCCACAGTAACTTTAGAGTCGATCAAGTGCAATTGTTGCATATTTGGTTCTTGGCAACAGTTTATTAACCAGCGCTGGTGAAAGGACATTCAGATCGAGTTGTAGATGCTGCTCCAAACAAATAGCGCTGATCCTTTTAATCTCTTAGTATAGCCAAACTGGTTCACAGTTTTAATCTTGTTTCTTGTTAAAGCGATTACTCCTATTCTTTAAAATCCCATTTACTTGCCATCTGCACAAAAAGCATGCCACACACAATTTGGATTATGTACTCATCTTATTAAGATTCCAACAATCAATTTAAACCTTTGTACCAAAATTGAAATTACGTTCCGCCTGTTGACCATGCTGACAACAAGCAGCACAAGCTTTTCCATTTCCTGCCCTTGTAGAATGTGCACAAGTAATGAAATGAATTTATAACATATCAAGTTTAACAAGAACAAGACTATGGCATTTAACCTAATTTTTATTTATTTTTTCATTTTTTCTTATTTATAACATGTAAGTTCAAGAATTCCAACAAAACTAGAAAATCTCTTTCAGTCAAATTTACTTTTTTAGATTTAAAAAATTGAGTTGCATCTCCTCAGAATATCTGTATCTTCTGTATTATAAATTCCATATAATCAGGACAGCACTTTTAAAGGGGCTTCTGGGGAAACTAAGCTCAGGAAGGAAGTCTGCGCTGCCCTAAACATGTGCATTACGATTATTCTAAGGAGTGACGAGACACTCAAGCACTTTATCCAAAACAAAACCCCCTGAGTTACTGGTGGAGAGTTGTCAAAGCTGCCTCTTCTTTCCTGCTTAATGAAATACCTCTCTTGATCTCCAGTGCGTGTGGAAAATGATGCAGGTAACACGAGCAGCTTGTCTTTCGTAACAAGCACTGACACGTCCTATTTGGTCCAGCGCCTTTTTCAGGTTGGACTTAAATGTTCCACAAACCGATTTACTGTTAATGGAGATAAAAAGGCTACAAATGAAAAATCAAACTTTGAATGGTTGGATGGTCCTATTCAATCCAACCCCAACCCAACAATTCCTACCATTATTTCCCAAACCGGAAAAAAAAGGTTTTAATGGCCATCTTTCCTTTGTCATGAAGGTAATACCATTTTAAAAAAGTTTTTTTCCAATACAGTTAAGATTAAACAAAACATCAACCCAAAAAAGCTTCCAAATATAAAACGTATTTCTGCACTGTGTTTATGAAAGCTGAACGAAAATTGAAAAGAGACAGTTCCAAAAATCCATGCAGAATATCAATGTGCTCCAGATGGACAACTCAGTGGAGTCTCTTCTATTGGTCACTAAACTTTCAATTAAAAGCGAAGACACAAAACTATTGAATCTGAGTGCGAGTATTTATCAGTATTCTGAAGACTTTCACTCATAGCTTTTGGGCAGAAATGTACATCAACATTACACACATCCTGTAAAAAACTTATGGCATTATCTCAGGCAATGTCCATAATTGGGTTACCAAAAAAAATACAGCAAAACTTCTAATGTGTGATGAAGCACACCTGTATTTCAACAACTCTATTTACAGCTAACGTGGAGTGCAACAAAGACCTGTTAAATGAAAGAAAAGCAAAAGCCAGCATGCATCCAAGGCAAAGCAACTGCAGCCGCTAAATCCCACGTTAAAGCACTCATAAGCTGATAAAAACACCTCAGATGTTTGCGTCGTTTTGTAAAATGCGACGGCTGCATGCATTATGGTACTGTTCCAGACATGGCGTTCAGAAAGGCTGCACGCCATCTTTGACAACAACCTATATATATTTAAAACATATTTTTGTTTCTGTGGCATCAATACTGAGCAAATATGACTTCAGAGGCTTCTGGTTGATGGAGCAGCTTTAAGAAAATTGCTACCTCAGAGTGAGGTGCATTAAAAATGTATGACACAACACTGTGTTTATAGTGCTACACGCAATAGATAAGAAAACCCAAACTTGTTCGTCTATTTAAGTAGAAATTGAAATTGTTTACATTTCAGACCTATCCAAGTACCTCTGGGCTTTGGGTAGGTATCAGGTTTGTGACCCAGGGACTTTTGATTGTGAAGGTAGCGGAGGTGAAATGTTTGTAGATTACAGTGATTCAAACCGTTTATAGAGGAGAAAAAAAATACATTAAATTACAGCATCGCCAGTTTTTCTTGCCCTGTACTTCAGATAATATTAGTTTGCATATATAAGAGAGTAGTAGATAGTTGGACAAAGTTCTCTTTCCTGTTTTTGAATGGGTCAGTTTTGCTGCACTTCTCCAGAAGGTTCAATCGTGTGCGTGATTGTAGTCGCGTGCATCTGCTGGATGTCTGCTTTGTCAGACTGCTAACTGCTATATAGGGAGTTGTGCAGCTTGATTCCAGTCTTTGGCTGTGAAAAGTTGTATAAATTGGATTACTGCATGCCGTCATCGTGTGACAGATTCAAGAATCATCACAAGGCTGGGTACTGTTTGATTATCCGTTTTGGTAGTACTAATTCAACACGAGCTTGTTAAGATGTTTCCTTTCGTTAATGGATTACACCTATTCTGGAACATTCTCAGTATTTTCTGTGACTGGTGCTTAGCACTTATTGCTGTAGTATTTCTTATTTGTATCTTGAACCACCTGTCGGGCACACAGTTAGAGCTGAGGCTGTGGTGTCTCCCATTACATGAGCAAACGTTTTGTATTTGTCGTGCCTGTAACCACATCAGTCGAGCATATAGTGTTGCACAGTAGTAAAATGTCAAGTGCTGCATTGCACAGTTTGTGGACAGTGAGCCACAACCACCACAAAGCAGTGCAAACTGAACTTCTAACCCAGGTAAAACCAAAATGTCCCTCATCCGTCAGCTTGTCCGTCTTTCTGAATATTTCCGGCACACAGAATAGAACGTCTTTAACAGTTCAATTTGAGGGTGAAGCATTGCTTATTTCTAATAATGTTCAACAACGGAACAAAAGTGTTCTATGCACAGAAAGCTGGGCAAGATCACCATTCTGCTGGGTTTAAATTCAAAGCATAGCATTTGCACAAAAGGTATCTCATGTGAGGTAGAGATACTAGGACTTTTTCACATGTCCAGGCGCCCTGACACCAGGGGGCCGAGCAGGTCGTGGCTGTAAATATAGAAGAGTTGCTTATGAGATTGACGTGTTGTAGCACTTCTAAAGTCAATGTTTTTTGGTGTGCTGGCATCTTTATCAGGATGACCGCGACGATATTCAGACACCTCGTTAATTATATGTGCACGATTTGGTCTTTTTGTGTAGATGTCGTTGCTTTCTGTAGCTTTTAAGGTTTTATCACTGTGCAAACGGAAAACACAAAACGCTGAAAACACTTTAAGTTAATGTTTTCAGTGGGGGGGGGGGGTCCAAGTAAAAAAAACATTTAAAAAAAAGATTACTGTGATATTGCTACCGCTAAGACAGAAACTTTGTCGAGCTAATTGTTGTATTAGTATACATAATAGGTACTAGCTATCTTGCAAAACCTGTCAACATATCACAAGTCATTTTTGTGGCTTAAAATAACAAGAACCCATGGTTTGCATTCATATTTTGACTGTTTAGTTTTCTGCATTCTATATCTGAATTAGCCATTTAGAAAGGATTTGCTTCCAACCCATTAAACAGTTTTAAAGACGGAGATTGGTCACACTCCATTAATGATTTGGAAGTGTTTTTAAATGCGCTCGGTGCCACGGATTTATGGCATGGAAGTTTAAAATCGGCTTAACTGGTGTGCGGTTTGGTCACACACCCACAAACAACCTCACAGCTGGATGTCTATGGGGCTGTTTGAGCCTCGACATCATGGGACACATGGAGGGCAGAAAGAGAGCGACGGGTTACGTGTAAAAAGAAGCCGGACGGGTTCTCGCTGGCTGGAATTGTGTAGCGTTGGCTTTGATAGTAGCGATGGAAGAAGGAAGTAAACGTTTGACAGAAATGTCTTTGGATTATAGAAGAGCTCCGATTCCTGGTCAATATTATTTTTTTTTGCAAACACGACAATTATACTCAAATATCCTTAAAGCCCTCTGTTTGAAAAAAACGTTGACCCATAAAGGAGCTGTCGTGACAAAGCGGGGGGAATAGAATGTGTAGGTAAAGGGGCAGAGGTCGTTCAGTCAGGGAACTGGTTATGTATTCCAGAGAGCTACAGGAGGGTATGCCGTATTGTTTAGGTGTTACAGTGTGTACAAGTAAGGTGTCCCGTGTGAGTTTGATGTGAAGATGGGTTAAGCGGCCGGTGGCAGAGCAGCAGACTTTTGCAGTGAGAGCCATGTACAGGCCTCACTCTCACGTTGAACTTCCATGCCATAACGCGACTGATGTTTATGTCGTTTCTAAACCTCGGTTGGGTGAAAAGATCCTCATCGAGCTCTCGAACTGTCTGAGATCCGGGGACTTTGATCAAACGCCTCCTCTTGTCTCTGCATCGCGGTCGCCCCAGCGGCTGTTCAAATGTTTCTTTCTGTGACTGTGATCTTCCATTTAATCGTAGCTGTGTCAAAATGTCCTTTTCCGTTCAATTCAAAGGTTTTAGCGATAATTAGAAAAACGCCTGTCGTTGTTGAAATGACCCTGTTACTGTAGATGTTTAGTCACTGTATTGATTATGCAAAAATCATCAGCTTGTTGACGTTCAAATAGCCCGTTTCCTTTTAGAGGTTATCTGAGGGAAACCGGTTCCAAACATTTTTGATGTGAAACCTAACTTTACCTACTTCAGAGCATTGATGTTCAAGTATGCACTTTCAGATCCCAAATAAAATTTGAGTTTATGATTCAACGAGTGATTGTTTTTATTTTCACAACCACGTTAGCCACAGGATGAAGTACAAACCCTCATGCACTTTGTGGACTTCCAGCTAATGCGCACAACAATCTGACAAATGAAACCAAACAAAAGGGGACATATTGTGATGGAAACAGAGGGAAAACACACTGTGATGGAATCTGTGTAACCTGTCATCACCAAACATAACCAGATGACATCGATACGATGACAGAAGGGTCTTACCTTCATCGGTGGCTGTAGCCTCACGTTACTGACAGAGGAGCAGGTGGGCTGGTAAGCCAGCATTTCCAGACGCCACCGCGAGGCAGAACGAAGCAAAGCTGGGCTGTTTGTTACAGACGCGAGGCTTACGAGTACTTCTGCTCACTGGCTTTCTGCATCACCTTGCAACACGAAGCGGAAGTGTGACGCCATCTTAGTCCAGAGACACAGAGCATTTAATCTCCTCTTTCAGTCTCCGCACAATAAGTTTGGGATAGTCTGGGCAGTCAAAGTGTGGTAAAACAGTAAAGCGATTAACTTGTCGGGGGAAAAAAACAGACATCTCTGCACGTTTCAAAGGGGTCGAATCAGCCCTGACCCCTTGGCAGTCTCATGATTTCAATAAATTTGCAGAGAGAACTTTAAACACATAAAGGTGAAATTCTATTCAAAGCAAAAGTCTGTGTCTGTCCAAGTGAGTAAGAAATAGAAAATGTATTAAAGGGAAAAACTTCATGAAGTGAGAGCAACCAGCACATTCAAGCTGCTCCAAAAGAAAAACTAAATCATAGTATTTTACAGCCCTCTCTGAGCATGGGATGAGGAGGACAGTTTGTCTCCCATCATAGAGTAACCTCCACCTGTACCAAACAATCCTCAAGCCAAAACATTAAAAGATAAAGTATAAGGAGACCTTGAAAGAGGAAAGAGCCCCATGAGAAAGAAAAATAACCTTTAGAGTATCCATTTGTGGAAAGTTACCAGAGAGAAGTGAAGAAAGGAATTATACATATATTGTTTTCCCCCACGCACACACGTGTTCACCCACCTCCCAGTGACCAGGATCAGAGGCGGTCGATGTTTCACCAAAGCTGGGAACGTTGGTGAGCCGGGGCGATTCTAGGATCTGACCTTTGGGGGTGCCCAGCCCCCAGTGCTGACTGCGATTCCTGGTGTGAACAACAGGCTTTCTGTTTTTAGTCCACATGTAAGATTCTTCGAGTCGACACATTTTTTAGGCCCATCCATAAGCAGCGACAAACGGACTGAAATGTTTTCAATCCATAAAACCTTGTGCATTTGTAAAACCTGCACGATAGCAATAGTTAGACTAATGGAAATTAGTCTATGAGGGTAATGGAAAATGAAGAAATAGGCTAATCTGAACTAACTAATCACACTCTTTTGAATGAGAGAATTACAAACAGCACACTGGGATGTGAAGTGCACACAAACTGCACGCAAACTGCACACAAACAGTTCTACATGCAACAACTACACTATCACGAGTGAGGCCCAGATCATGACATCACTTTGTGTTTGTTTCTGGGTGTCAATTGTCTTAGTAAAATGTAGTGGTGTCAAAAAGGGAAGGAAAAACTTGACCCTTGGACCACTAGGTTACAAGGCTGCTAGTTGTAATTGACTCACTGTAAGTCATCCTAATACTCGTACAAAAACATAAAGGCGAGAATTCCTCTGTCGCACAACCCGTACAACCACTTATCTTTTAACCCTTGTGTGGTGTTCATATTGTTGTTACTCAGCCAGTGTTCGTGGGTCTGACGGACCCATTGCATTTTGTGGCTTTTAATGCCTCAAAATCACTTTTATATTAAAACACTTTTATATTAAAATACTGAACAGATGTTTACCTTATCTTAACTTCTCTCTCTCTCATCCAAAATCAATTCCAGGGCCTCTGGGCAGAGAACCTTTTGGCCCTCTTGTTCGGTTATAAGAAACCACTCTGGCAAAGCTGTGCCAGTGTGGTCCCGCCCCCAATTTTTAGCAGATAGACAGAAGATGAAATGTGCGAGAAAATGTATGGGAACTGTTTCTTTTGTTTTTGTGCACCTGGGGGTTCCCACACAAGGTTGCAACATTGTGAGTGTGTGTGCGTGTCTGTGTGTGGTTCACAGAACATCAATTTCCAAACTTCTTTTAGCCCCGGGTCCAGTGGACCCGAACATCTTATATGTAATAGAAATGTGTAGGGGGGGGGGTGTACGGTGTGTGGGCATTGAATATGAATTCTGATATATGTTCTTAACAGAAAATGAGCCAAAGCCAGTGAGTCTCAGTTTGAAAAATTCATTCATTGTATCATTTTTCTTTTAGTAAAAAATGAAAACGGGTCCCACAGACCCGAACACCACACAAGGGTTAAAATCGGCTCAGTGGGGGCTGACGGGCGCTGGCGCAGCTGGTGCGCATCAGCTGATGACTGCGCTGATATTGCGCGTCCGCGGGGAGGAGCGGCACCAGTCTGCGGCCGCCGCTCTCCCCGCTGCCTGGACCGCGTCTCTGGATGCCGAGCATGAAGCCGTCGGGACTCCTGGCCGTGATTCTGGCCCTCTGCGCCAGCCCGAAATGTGACGGGTCGTCTCACCCCAAACCTGCCTGCCGTTATCCCCCGTCTCAGTGGTGCCGATCACTGGAAATAGCGATAGAATGTAAGGTGAGTGTCGGGCCGCGTTTGGAGTCGACTCGGTACCACGAATACCTTTTTACATATATATATATATTTTTAAAACTTTTGAGGTGGCAAATTTTTGTTTTAGGGATGAAATTATATATTTTAACAAAATGTTTCTTTTAATCTTTCTTGCTGGTATCATTCGGCATAGTCCTCCCCTTTTGAACTGTCTGAAATTCAGATTTCCAAGTCTGGACCTAAACGAGAGTCATGCTTCTGAAATTTAGCGACAGAGGTTTTTCATGTGACCGAAGGGCAGTTGGGGCCAAATCATGCCTAAAGCTTAATTAGTTTAAAGATTACTCAAAAGTTTAGTTACTGGGATTTATTCAGAAATGGAACGGAATATTAAAAATGTGTTGCCATCTAAACATGTAGTTTTGTAGGTAATGGTGATATTTCATGGTTTACTTTACACTGGGAAAAGATAAAATGTTGCTAAAACTCAAAGTAATCGACAGCTCCTCCGGCTCTCTGGATTTGCAGGAAATCTGGGTGGTGCCTGCAACTAAACTATCATGGGAACTTGTTTGAAAATTGGTTTTATTGAAGCTGAAATCCTAAAACATTTTGATTATGTGCTTAAATTTTGTTTGGAACCAAGCCTCCACCCTTTTGTGATACAGGAGTGTGCTTAAAGGCAGGACCTTGTGGTATTGGTCTTTCTTTTCTGTGCAGGTGCAGAAACAGTGCATGGAGCTCAGTGCCATCAGGCCAAACCAGACCGTTCCTCCTGTCCAGCTCACACTGTACTACGAGAGTTTGTGTCCAGACTGCAGAATCTTCTTCACCCAGCAGCTGTTTCCCACTTGGATGATGCTGCAGGACATCATGTCGGTTACTCTTGTGCCTTATGGGAATGCTAAGGTAAACCGATCCTCCCTTTAGTGTGCTGATGTGGACATAAGGAGACTATACCAGTTTAAAAACTGGCATCAACCTCTTTTTCAGGAGGTCCTGTCGGCAAATGCCCCTTTTGTTTGTCAGCATGGAGCACCTGAATGCAGAGGAAACATGATTGAGGTTGATTTAACAACCCCCACCCACTCTTTTTTTTTTTTTCTTCTACTTTCCTGTTATGCTAATGTATGCCAATCTTTTCCTCAGGCCTGCATCATCCATTTAGCTGGAAACTCGCTTGCATTTCCCATAATCAACTGCATGGAGTCATCAACACAAGTTCTTAATGCTGCACAGCCTGTGAGGATGCCCTTTTAAAAAAAAAAAAAAGTTTTTAGGTGAATTTCTCCAGTGGTACTGGATTAATTATTTCTGCTGTCACCAGTGCCTCCAGCTCTACGCTCCGTCAGTGTCCTGGTCCAGTGTTGACACCTGTGTGAACGGACATTTGGGATATAAGCTGATGCACGCCAATGCCGTCATGACCAGAGCGCTGAGCCCTGCCCACACGCACGTGCCTTGGATCACTTTCAATGGGGTAAAACGCATATGAAGCAATGGATATACAATATTGCTCAACCTTAGGACTATTAATTTTATTAGCTATCAAAACATGGTGTGACAATTTTTTATTTTTTCTCCCCCCCAGTTGGCTCTATGTAGGATGAAATTTTGCTAGCAACATCAGCCATTGGGTTTATGCGAGTTTATTTTATTTTTTAAATCAAGCAGATGGAACTAACTTAAATTTAAGCATTCTTTAAATGCATGTGTCAAAAGGGAATTGGCTACAGAGATTTTTGTTTTTTATTGAAGGAATACACGGAGGAGAATGAAGACAAGGCAATGTCTTCCCTTTTCCATTTGGTCTGTGAGCTCTACAAGGTGAGAACTCTTAAGTTGATACTTCCACATTGGCTATTAGAAACGGGTTGAAAACCAAATATGTGCTTTGAAATGTGTGAGGTTTTTTTTATTTTTATTTTTTTTTTTTCCTCTTTCCTGCACGCACCAAGTTGTGGTCTGTGCTTTTAACTGGAATGTGACTGACTTGTGCTTGCAGGGCGTGAAGCCTCCAGCCTGCACTGGAGCTCCTGTCAAACTGAGTAGAAGTGTCTGAACACCTTGAAGCTAACATGTCTGTCATGCTGGAAAAAGGTTGACGTAAACTTGATTAAATCAGATTTTTGTCCAGTAACAACTTGTGGTGTGTTTTTTCTCTCTCCCCCCATTTTTAAATGTAAAACCAGGCAGTTGGAACTTCAAAAGTAGTCCAGAAACACTTTCATATAATTTATTGGCATGTTCCATTTGAAACGCCCTGAACTCCCGAGACTTTTGGCTTAAAATGCAAAACGGTTCAGTTGACAATCATTGGAGTGGTAGGCGTACACACTTGATTTTAGGCTCCAGAACATGAAATCAAAGTCCTATGTTACAGTACATTCTCTTGACAGACACATTGTAAAGAATAAATATATTCAGACATCTGCACGACACATAAAGCTGGTGGTAGGCGACAGGATGGCGTGAATGTTAAATGTAGCAACGGTGCGACACTTGCGAGCAAAAGCAGGAACCCCTGCTCTCGAACACTTAGCATTATGTGGCAACAACTTCCTGTGACATGCCACAGTGCTGGATGATTTCTTTTTTTTTTTTTTTAAAAACAAACATGCTGACAACTCAGACTGTAGACTACGGGAGAAAATATGTGAACTTGATAACCAAATGGTGAAACGGAACAGAGGTAGCGGGCAGCTAAAATTTCAAGGGGAAAATTGATTACTGCTTTAGAGTTCTAGCAGTTTGGTATTCTCGGAACTTTTAGTACCTCAAATATTGATCATACCCTCTGACATGAGGTGTTTTGACATCAAAATGTTTTTTTTTTTTGCCAAATCTAAAATGATTTGGCTCCTTTTGCATGATATTCAGAATAAAATCCTCTTAGCATGGACTGGAAAGAAGTGTTTTTTCATTGGCAAGACACTTTGCTACATATGATTTGCATGAAAATTGCTTTACAAAAGTGATTTTGATCAGTAATTGCATGTCTGCCCATTGTATGGTGCTCCTCAAGTCACAAAGCTGGAGATGCTAAGGTTTTACATGGGCTTTCAGTCATTTTAAGGCATCGAGGGATTGTTGGTACATCAGTCCACAATCGGGTGTAAACTAAAATGACAGGAAGTTGACCATTTAACTGATTTACCAGAAAATTAGAATTCTGTTAAATATCACAATGTGTAATTGTTTAAAATCTTTCAGGATAAACTTGGTGTTTAAAATATGTTTGCTGTACATTCACTGAAATAGACCATGATTTACTCTCTACCTCTGTAGTGTTTCACACACTTACAATATTTGAATATTTTTGGAAATTCCCCCTAGCTCAAACAGTCTGAGTGTCAGCAGCTCAAAACGGCACTATGGTCATTTCACTCGGGGCTTAAACCTCCCCTTTAAGAGACCGATCAACGATGCTGAATAATGAAATACTGTCGGACTAGTGTTTCCTACTACCTTCTCACCAAGAAGTGCATCATCTCTGTAGTGCTTGCTTACTTCCTGGTATTTTTTTTCTTCTCTTAATGACTGTTACAAGCATCACTTGACTGAATGTGTTCTTTGTATGGAGAAGCATGAACGCTGGTAATGAAATGCCTTCAACTACGCACATTCTCGTGTCTTAGCTATTTGATTGGCAAAGGGCAAGAAACTGATCCTACACTTCACACGGTCTACTAAAAATATCTGCTTTAAATACTGTCAACGTGTATGATTTGTAAAAACTAACACTATAAAGTTAGTGACTTTGATACAATCATTAAAATCTCTAGTGTAAAAATGTACGGCATTGTAGGCTGGCAGGTGTTTGGGAGTTCTCGACACTTGCGGCATTCTGTTATTCCAGTTGAGCTTTATCTACCAAATGAGACTGATATCCCGATTGGGGCACGGTTTTCAGTTTTGACTACAGGTTCTTGTCTGTCAACAGTTTTTTAAAACTGAGGTCTACAGCACTTCTGTCAGCCGGGCAGGAAAACAAACCTTTGGGAAATCTAGCTATATAGAAGCTGTTAAGTGACAACAAGATCAGCCTTGTGACTGAGACCATGTTCTGGGAAGTTTTCGAAAGCTCGGAAGGATGCGGAAGTATCTAACCAACCAGGGATGTTAGGTACTCGTTAAATAGTTTAACTAAGGAAAATTTATTATCCCCTTAAGAATTTGAAACAGTGGACCATCCTCTATAAAATAGACTATACTGTAATTTCATAATTCTCTCCAGCAGCAACAGTCAAAGTGAAGCTTGACAAATATGCCTTAGCATCTTTTCTTCAAGCTCAAGATGTTTCAAACTGAGGTCAGGAGACAGCAAGCCTAGCAGTTCACCTTTTCATGAACTGACAGTACCCATTTAATAAATCCCATAAATATTCCCAGAACAACAGTCAAAATGAGGTAGCCTTAAAAAAAAAAACTAACGGATGATTCAGTGTAACAGCAGGACACTGAAAATGTCAGAAAGTGTGTAATTTCTTCACTATTTGGGGACAATTTGAGAGGATTAAATGGATGGATATGACACTCGTGCTTAGGAAAAAAAAGTGCTGGTGAAACAAACGAACAAGCTGTTACCAAGACATTCATTTAGGTGCTGGTTTATCAAGGGTTTGGTATTTACATGACAATAACGATAAAACTGCGATTACCATAATATACTAACACTATTAATTAGGCTGGGAGCTACATTCTGACTGAGATTCAGTTAGATTTGGAGTGGTAAGAGCACAGTTTTGTTCTTTCTTAATTAGAAAATATGCAAATCGGAGAGGGTTAGTATATCAATTATAAGCTCACACACGCTTTGTATATCTGTCAATATTCAATGGACGGAGTTCAAAGGGTTCAGCTCTTCAACTCAAAGCACCGGATCCATCACAGTAACATTCTGGAAACACAAGCCTTTTAAAGAAGACGTGCTGCAAACTGAAAAGGGCTGCGTTTATGTCGGGGCACAGCACTATTAGAAGGTCCAGTGTTTCCAATGTCAATTTTCACTTTGTTTAATTTCATGTTGGAGAAAAAAAAGATGTAGAGTGTCGATTGATGATAACCAGAACCATTTCAATCTTTTTTATACCAATTAATAGTGATAAATTATAAACAACAGACATTTTGAACATAAGCTCTTAAAACCGAGACACAAACCTTAGTGGATATTAATCTTGAATTGACCACCAGGGGGCTCGGAACCTTTTTCACTGTTTCACCAAAATTTCCTCTGAAAGATTGGTTTGTTTCCTGCCCTGCCTTCTGGTACCTGTAGTCAAATACTCTGTAATACTTTGGTGATCAGTAGGCCTACAGTGAGCAAAGCCCTTTGTGTGACTGAAAGAAGAGCAGAGTGGCAGAAACGGTAAAGTGCTACTACGGACTGGAGGCACCTGATTAAAAAAAATGCTTTTCTTTTAAGCACATAAATACATACAAGATCAGCAAATGTATAACAAGGAACAGTATGAAATTTAAAATGACAACATTTAAAATAATTTCAGATACTATAAAAAAGAAGAAAAAAAAAAGAAGAGGAAAGCTCTAGTGATACAAGTGGTGTCATTTGTCTTCTGGACGAGTGAGACTGGGTGCAGTCTTCAGCTCAAAATCTGTGGCGCCACAAGCTGGTTTAAGTATTTGATTGCTTCAACTGCCAAATTCTCTATTAAAGGGGTTATAGTAAATCTGGAGACGTTGAACAACAACGTTCCTCATTTGGAGGCAAAAAAAGGAAAAGAAAACAACTGTTTTTTTGTCAGGATTACATCTGTGCTACATTAGATTTGTGTTTCTCTTCATACCCTGAGGTTAATGTCCACTGATTTTCTTGCTCCTCATTTACATCCTGTATTTGGTTAAAATGATTACTCTCACACGTCATTCTAAAAAGAATCATTCTCACTTTTCCCAACTAGGACTCAATATTCTCGTGTCCTAAAATTATTCTACGGTGCAATTTTTTTTTTTTTCCAAGACCCTGTCACACCGCTGTGATCCTCATTCACTGCTCATGTCCAGACATCACAGTTATTTTGAAGGAAGACATTTCCTTTTCCTTTCTCTTTCATTACAGGCCGCGGATCTGATCTTCTTCCCAGTTTGAATGCAACAGTTTTTGTCTGGAGTACCCCTGACAGAAGCTACAGCAAACCAGGACGGGACACTAAGGCCTCTCAGACGCTCAGAGGCTTAAAGGATTAAATCTTGTTGAGAAAAATAAAAAGACAGAGGAAGAATATTTCCTCTGCTCTCCAGAGAGGGTGTCTCCAGTGTAAAGGGACTGTGGTGTATTACAGACATTATTTGGAAAGGCTTGACGTGCCCGGCCCTCCACACACCACACACCTGTGTGCTTCGGGCCGGGCAGCTTGTGCTGGTTATTACGTGCCCATGTGCAGGCAGGCCACTCCTTCGCCCTCCTGGCTCAGCTCTCTGTCCATGCCGGCCCCCTCCTGACCCGGGGAGGCCAGCGTCCGGTGGGGGTGGGGGCTCCGCACGGACATCGAAGCCAGGTTCAGGGTCCGAGACGGGTGCGGCGACGGGGGGCGGTATCTGCCGCCGCGGGGGTCCGGAGACAGAGACGGGGAGGAGGAACCCCGGCGCCTCTCGCCGCCAGGGTGGAAGTCCTCCTCCGAGGGGCTCTCTGCATCGGACCTCCCGTCTTCCTCGTCCTCCTCCTCCTCTTCCAGGGTGAGTTCGAACTGGAACTTATCGCCTCCTCCTAGTCCTCCTGACATGATGGCTCCCCCCGCGCCCCCAGCTCCATCAGCTGCCCCCACCTCGGCATGGTGCTCCTCGGGGCTCGAGGGTGAGGGGCTTCGGGGGATCATGCTGTGGTACCACGCTCTGTTGTCCTCTAGCGTATCCAGGATGTCCTGAGCGTCCGGATGCACCAAGTCTGCCCAGGTCTCCCACAGGGGGTGTGCAACGTAGTCGATGAACCCCACCTAGTTACAAAAACATGGCAACGTGAAAACTATAGAAAGAGAAACAAAAACAGCCAGATGCACAAAGCTTGTTTAGTGCTGAGGACATGAGAAGTAGCAGCATGGAGGCGTGGTTTTAGTCGCACATCGTCCAGCAAAGAAGGTTTGTGGTCATTTGATCAAGTGAGTGTCTTCTAATTCCATAATTCAAATGATCTTCTATATAAAAGTAGGTGGTTCAGTGATCTCTGGTTAAAATCTATGGCTTGTTTCTCTGTTCTTAGCTGTATGAGATTCCTCCTTGTCCTCTGTTCTTTATATTTTGTGACTAAACCTAACTACCATTAACAGTTTTGGAAAACAGGGCTCTACGTCAGTCAGACGACCCCCTTCATCAGGGTTGAACTGGTTAATTTAGGTCATTTAAACGGAAAAATTCAAATGGAAAAAATGTCTTGTTATTATCACTTATCTTATGACCACTATTGTGAGCATGTTGTATTTTTGTAAACTGAAGCTGTCTTTTAAAATGTTTTTTATGTTTCTATTTGAATGAATATATCCAATAACCAGACTGACAATTAATGACAAAAAGGCATTTTTCTGCAACCCTTTTTTCTTTAATTTCTTCAGAATGTCAAATGTCCACATAACTCAATTAATAGCCCGCAGCCATTATATTATCCAAGCATATCTATATATGAGTTTGATTTCTTGAAAAATCCGCTGTTACCAGGTAAAACTGAAATCTTCTCTTCTGAGGTCCATCTTTTCCATTGAACTTTATCAGTGCACGTTACCTGGTTCTTCTCTATGGAGGCATTTTGTTTGTCACACATAGGACTGATCTCCATCCCCTTGTCCCGCTCCTTGTCTCCCTGGGTGAAGAACTCCTTCATGATGCGGTCTGTCCACTTGCGGTAAAGCTCCAGTGGTTTGGTTGGGTTGCTTAAGTCGGCACAGTGGACCATGTTCTGTAGAACCTGTCGAAGCAACATCCTGTTACAAAAACTGTTGCGAAAAACTGCTAATGCTTAACGCAACACTTTTCCTGTAACCTAATTACCCCCATTATTAAGAAACAAAACTGTTAGACTACTTTAAGCTGTCTTCTCTGTGATGTTTAATAACAAATGACTGTGAAAAACCTGTTTAATTTTTTCTTTAGCTTAAGAAAACTAACCGCGGCGCATCCACTGTATACCCATCCACTGCCTGAGCACCTTCACACATCTCTGTATCAACATGTGTTTTGAGTACTGATTTACCACAAATTCTGTACCACATTTGAGTTTTGGCTCTTCTCCCAATTAGGAAAGTAATTAGAAGAGAGCATTTAAACGCACAGAAGCAAAAAGGTATATCCTAATCCTTTAGAAAGGGCTTGTATAATACTGCATACATTAATGCTTTTCTTAAACTGAAATGTATGCTGTCGAAATGTCATGATTGTGAGATCATTTTTCTTACCTGGATGCGGTCAGAGTAATTGTCTAGCAGCAGGACTCCAAGACTCGTCACTTTCTTGGTTTCCACCATTGTCTTCATGTCCGCCAAGAAGTTCATGTGTTTGGACATATCTGTGGCCAGCACCTACACAAGACCATGGCAGTGAACAACGCATGATCATCTTCAGCTACTTTCTTTCAAAGATCACAGAGTAATAGGTTTTAAGGTCTGTTTTGGCACTTAAGGCCAAGGGATTAGTGTTCTTAATTTCTGATCCATTATGGATTTTAAATAATTTGCTCTAGTTAGCCTGACTGTTATATTTACAAACTCTCCACAGAAAAGTCCTAAGGACTAGGGCAAAGAAGACACACAAATCCCAATCTCTCACCATGTCGATCACCATCTTTCGGAGCGACTCTCTCTGTTTCTTGCTGAGGTTCTGGAAAATGTCACAGTTTTCCTCCTGCAGTAGTTTGAAGCCAACAGCGAGGTGGTGGTTTTCCAGTACGGAGGCATCATTGTACATCAAAGCCAACTCTGAACCTGGAAGTTCGAAGTTCGATCGAAATGATTAATTCACTGATCTCAAACCAGGAAGCAGAACACCAGGAACGTAAATCAACTCAACAATATGCCACTTGAGGGTCCTCTGCCAGTTGCGCACTTTACTTAGAAATACAGCTTAAGGACACTTTAAAGACACAGACTAGCTGTCTGTTTTCCAAGTAATAATATCAGAATTATTTTGCAGAACCATTTGCTACTTTTATCTTATTGCTAAATGGGCAGAGGCAGAGAGAAACCTACTGGTGTTGATGAGGAACTGGTTTGTTACTCCCGGATGGTCTACATCGTGGATGGCACTGGCAAACAGAGCAGCCATAATCTCCAAGTCAGTGAACACTGCCTGTTGAGATCAAAGCAGGGAAACAGGGTCATTCAGAACAAATACCAAACAACCTAAAAATGCTAGGTATTAAATACACTTAATTTCAGTTAATTGTCAACGAAAGAGCAACTCGGGGCAGCTTGATTGGCTCACCTCTAAGGCTGGGGTGGACAGGAGGACGTGGGTGGACTGCACCACGTCAGCTGCATGGATGTTGTTGTGATAAGCTACATCTGCATGGTAGTGGTCCTCTAAGGTCATCATGAAAGTAATGAAGGTGTCATTTGGCACCTTAAAGGTTTTAAGAAGGTCTCGCTCCTGTCAGTAAAAACAAAACAAAACAATAAAGCATCAAACATTGAAGAGAGGGACATAAAACCGAAAGTGACTGATCGATATCCACGCCGAGTCGGCCCAAGACTTCATGGGGCCCCAAGCAAAATTTAATTTAGAAGCCTTGTGTTTCTGCCAAATATCACGATCACTGATCATTCACAAATCTTAAATAAGTTTTAATCATATTGTGAACATAAGTAATACCTGACATTTAAATCTATACTATGTATCGCATTTCCTATATTGCTCCTACCTGGAAGATGGAGTACATGATCACCGTCAGAGGCCGGTTTCCTGAATATTCTGCTAGTTTGAAGATGTCTATACCCCAACGATTGATATCCTCAATTTCCTGATGAAAAAAACGGGAAGTGTAAAAAACTCATATTCTCATATGTGCGTCTTTCAATTGGTGTCTCAGGTTTTTTTTTTAACCCACTTTGGCCAGCTGGCTCTCATGCGGTGTGTTGACTCCGAAGCGAGGGATGCAGGACGGGGCTAAGCTCGGGCTTTGCGTAACCTTTTTTACACCACTGATTTGGGACATCGGCCTCTTTTTCTTCTCCTTCTCCTTAAGAGGCGGAGACAGGATCTCCAAGTCATGTTGCTTCTCTGCAATATGAACACACAGATGCATAAGGATAAAGACGGGCTGTCTTATTTTATATTATACTAAGTACAAATGAGCCATGAGAACAGAACTGACCACTCTTTTTAAACTTTACACTTTACTTCCATATTACTTTTATCATTTTAGAGATATTGAGTTCAAAGTTCAGACCGTCTTTGAAATTTTGTTTGAACCGTTTGGGTTCTTGAATATATATGTATGACTTTCATCTAATTTTCAAAGCACTAAGTAACATTGTGAGGAAGACTGTATATTTTAGACTAAGACAGTAACTACCATTGTCTCCCGTGTTTTTCTTTCTGGCCATGAGAGGCTTTTCTAGATTCAGAGATCAATACATTCCAAAACCAAAAAAGACAAAACCTTGGAGAACCATGAAAACATCTTTACTGAAACACAGCCAGTTGGACTGTGAGAACCTGAGAGTAGACTATAGAAGATAGAAAGATTGTGGAAGCTGTGGGAGATTCATCCTTATCGCAACCAACTGAACTTCTTCATCCTAATATCCTCCACAAGAAATGTTTTGATCACGAGGATCCCTGTTTCACTCCTTCCCTCCATCTCTTCACCTCTCATTCACCGTTCCCTCTCGAACATTCTTCTTCTGAAAACAGTCTGCACTTGTTACCCTCTATTGATAACCTTTACCATAACCCACTTTAAAGTGAAAGCTTACACTGGTGCATCTGGATTGGTTAAAATGAAATGTTATTTGTGAAAAAGCTCTGAAAATGTACAGCTCAGCATAAGCTGCACTCTTGACATGTTCTGTCTTGTCCTATTAAATTGTGCTAGCCACACATGCTGATCTACCACACACAAAACAAATACACAACCATGTCTAATTAAGAAAAGACGGGAATAGATGTGTCTAATTTTCGGAACAAAACAGCAGGATCATGTAATTACTTTGGGTTAAATAATGACCTTGTGAGCACCTGACATTGCAGAAAAATAAATAAAAATAAAGAACATATACATTAACAACATGAAAACTTATATTTAAATCCTAATGCTCAGATTTAAGTTAAAATATGAACTATGGGATTTCCCCACAAAAAAAGGATTACATTTACAGATTACAAGCAACACGAAGCTAAGGAGCTCTGGAGCTCAGTTTAGATTCTTACTAGATTTTGTCATAATATATAATATTTAATCATATAAGCAAACCAAATGCCTTTAAGTTTATTTGAAAATATAATAATTTACAAAAATAAACAATCAAACATGGAAATTCTTCAGTAAATAAAGAAATTAATTCACCAAAACAAGCACCAGAACAGACATGATGTCAATGATTTGTTAACACTGAGGTACTGTCCCAGCAGACACGTCTGTGTTAAAATGACTCATCTATTTTCATAGAAACCCAGAAA
The DNA here is from genome assembly GCA_013363375.1 of Menidia beryllina. Taxonomy (NCBI): domain Eukaryota; kingdom Metazoa; phylum Chordata; class Actinopteri; order Atheriniformes; family Atherinopsidae; genus Menidia; species Menidia beryllina. The sequence continues at coordinate 5,216,409 of JABUIW010000023.1, forward strand.
GAAATCCCATCAATTTGACATCACCCACAGCCTGCTTTGCCTCGCATCCACATATGAACCTCTGCACGTTGCAGACACTGTTCTTTATCAGCCTGGCCACAAGACTGCCCGAACAACATCCAGATCTGAGCCCTGATACCGGAGCATGCTACGGCAAAGATGCACGACAACCCCGAGCAGCAGCTTGACTCGAAGCACTGTCTGGCCTGCCTCACCTCTCTCACAGTACCTCCTCTTCCTTACACCCAGAGCCACAGAGTTCATTTCCAAATGCACCGACACATGAGGAATTCATCTCAAAACAACGTCCGTCTGACAGCTCCATCCTCGCTCGGCTGGATCATCCTGCCGGATGGACCGTTGAAGACTGAGCCTCCTATTGATGCAACACACTGCTGAATAATATTGCACCCTGTTGCTACGACAACGCAACACAAAGTGTCCGGGAATGCTGTCTGTTGCCCCGCCTCCTTGTGTTTCAGAGGAGAATTCCTCACCTTCTCCATCTGTCCTTTTCACCACCAGTCTCCCTCTCTTTCAATTTTTCCTGCACCTGCTCATCCTTTCTCTATTCCCCTCCCTAATTTTCAACTAGAAATTTCTTAACTATCCATCTTTTTCTCTTGCTTTAAATAAAAAAAACCCTACCTGTTATTCAGCTTTAGTAAATCTGCTCTTTAATATTTATTCTATTAACAGCCAATGCACTATACAGCATGCTGGATGCACACAACATGCATGTACCCCTTCTCTTAAAATTTTTAAATGGACCATGCAGGATATGTCTCATATACTGCCAAATAAAACATAATAGAGGTAATGTTTCAGATATTCTGAATTGTGTCCGAAAAACTAGCCATATGTTACAATTGTAAAAGTGTCTTATTATCTTTTCACTGATGATTGATATTGTTTAGCTAAATGTTAACTCACCGAGGAAGGTGCTGGAAATGAACTCTGACACCTGATTCCCTGAGCGGCTTGTCTCCGACAGCTGTGTCAGCTCACGGTTCAGCATCCTCTTAAACTGCATTCATAAAAAAACAGGAAAAAATAAAATTTGGTTAGTTCAAGATAACAGCATATATACAGTCCAATAAAATTCCCCTCCTGAGTAAGAGACTCATACAGAATGTCTTTATGTGATTTTTCTGCTTTTCTTTGATGGATATCAGAAAAAACCTTTTGCCTCTAGATGGTTACATTGTTAGTACTTTAAAATGAATCTCAGTGTACTGTGGAATGGATGGAAGAGAGACTGGTGTGCACCACTGAAAGGATCCAAAACGTATTAACCCTAATTATTTGTCATACAAATGGTTTAAAAAATGTTTTCATTGTTATATATTTGAGCAAATATAAAGATAATAAAGGATATATGCACAGATTCAATGCTGCAAACAATATGCAAAATAATCCAAATTGAAATAAAAATGTTTCAGTAGTTTCCACATTGATTATCTAACAGCTTCAGCACATGGGAGGGGGGGGGGGGGGGGGAGTGGGGGGGGGGGGAGGGGGGGGGGGGGTTCGGGGATAAGGCGATCTGGGTGGAGAGTAAAGCTGCGGTTGTTTCCCGACTACTATGTGACACACATTGGGATGCACGCATACAAACATATCGTCCTATATTTACCAGCAAAACCTTTGCCTGTTTATCATTAACTAAATTCATGCTGCAGTTCCTCCAGATTTTTTTATCGGCTTTTTGTGCAAGGGTATAGAAAAAAAAAAAAAAACACACACACACAAAAGATTTCTGAAGTCCACCGCTAAAACTCTGACCACATGATCCCAGTAATGCACGCGTTGGTGGATCCTGAAGTCTTTAGTCAGACAGGACAGCCTGGCTCACTCAGCATTCTTCCCCCTGCAAAGCCCGCACTGCCGATCAATATGTCCCTTCTGTAAACAAGGGAAGCCAGCAGCACTTCCTGTCACTCACCTGTGTGAGCCTCCAGCAGAGACAGAGCCAGAATGCCTGCTGAAGCATGTCCGCCCGCGCATGTCGGTGAGACTGGCAGCTAAAAAATCCAAGTTTGCTTAGTGCTCTGCCGTCATTTGTCCTCCATAGTACGCCTTGCTGCATGAGCAGCAGAGGCTTTGTGGATGAGAGAGAGTCCACATGGAAACAAAAGTTCCAATAATCCTAGCTGCAGTCCTTGAGCGGAGGGCAGGTTAGAGGGGTGGAATGGAGGAGGTCACAAATATACCATAACATCTAACACTGGGAAATGGCAATGAAAGCCATAAGGAGGAAAAGAGGCAGAAGCTGAAAAGCACCTGCCCCCCCACCCCCAGCTCCGCATGCTGTTTCAGCCCTCTCTGACCAATCACACTTGTCTAGTTTTAGGGGCCGGGTGGAGGAGAAGGATGTGATTGGCTGGCTGCGAAGATGGTGGAAACACTGAGGTGGGAACCCAAAAATAATTATGCTAATTCATTATTTTGGTGGCGGGAGATATCACATTTTTTTTTTTTTTTAATCCTACAACTGAAATTACGGCAGACATCTTTTCCTTAGCAAGTTCTGAACATTTTCTTTCACACATGATTTAAATGTGATATGAATATCAAAAAAATGCTGCAGTGAAAACAAAAAAACACCAGTTTTTGTAACCGGTGCTAAGTCTCAACCACTGATTAATGCAAACCTGGTTGCCTTTGATGTTCATACACAGATGCGTGGATTAGAAGGACATTGGTGTCAGAGCAACTGAACAAAGCAAAACTTCTGGGACCTGAAGCATTACATTTTGTAAGGGGCTCAGTTTAGTGTCTGCTCACTTTATTGGACGCCATCTCGCTGACTGAGTGCCTGGTTTGCAGAGTCTCCAGCTGGTCCAGACACCAGTCCAGCTCCTCCAGTGTCTCCATTGCCAGCTTCTGATAAGGTTCCTCTGAAAGGTCACAGAAGCACACGCTGTGGGTCAGAAAAGTGACCGATACTCCGCAAAAACATCCGCATCTGAAATGTGTTCGGGGCTTCCCGTGACAAAGAGTTTCCTTGATTATAGAGAATGATAGACAATAACAATAACACAAATCAAAGGGGCCCAAAATAGAAAGAAAGTTCTCCCTGATTGCGACCCCAGTGTCCTGATGGACGCTGATATCAACACTGACCTGTCAGACAAGTCTTACTCATGGGAGTCTGGTTACCGCCTGATGGTCGTCTGAAACAAGAAACAGATGAGAGTACTTGCAAATGAAAGAAGACAGCAAGCAGTTAGTCATCCATGCTGTTTCCCTGTTCTTACTTATTTCCCACACGATCTTGGAGATGTGTCAGATAAGCAAAGTTACTTCTCACTGTTCGCAGACTGGCAAGAACCTGATGACGGAAAAAGA
>JABUIW010000023.1:5224759-5256258 GCA_013363375.1 Menidia beryllina
ATTTCTTCCTATATTTATGGAGGAATGCATTTTTTAATTTCAGACGTTTACTTGAGGTAATACGACAAAAGGTATATTTGTATTTATCTATTTTATCTAGTGAAAAAATATGACTACAGTCAAGCTTTTGCTGTCATTTGTTTTGAGAACCAGTTTACAAAAATCTGCTTTCCTCAATTTTTTCAGAACCATAAATTAGAAATAAACACATCTAAGAAATAAATGCGAATAACGTAAGACCAGCTAGTTCAAAACAGTCAAAGAATATCTTAGTATGGAAAAGATGGTCATCGATAGTACAATAAAAACACGTAAGTTAAGGTAACAGTTAAATATCTTATCTTAAATGTTGGAAAGAGGAGCCGACATTTGAATCATTGTTTGACATTATATCAATCCACTGAAATACAGCCCTATGGCAACGTCTTATGAAAAATAAAATTCAATGAACACTTTATCACAGCAGCATTGTGAGAAATGAAGACCACCAAGTCATTGAAACTGCTCGGCAGGTCACAGAGCACAAAATCCAGTAATGTCACTAATGACGGTGAGACACTCCGTTGGAGCCTTTTTTGGCAGTGCACTTAACCACATCTTGCAGTTATCCATTACATTCCCAATCCTAGGGACAACAGGCCATCCCTCTGAAAGGGGGACAGCACCCACTACTGAGAAATGCAAGTTATTGCAACACCTCTAAACCAACTTGTTCAATAATTACAGCTTCAACTTTTCATACTGACGTATCTTTATTGTTCCTTCATATATCCAAGTTTTACCTCTCAATGGCTTTTTATAATCGTTCTCCATGGAGTTATTTTGTTATTTCCATTCAGTTATTGTTCCAGATTTAGTTGGCTTGTAAATATGTAGGAACTATCCATCCATTAACATCCTATCTATCCTTAACGTCTACATTTTTTTACTTTAGGGGGGGAAGCTGGACAAGCCAGAGTGAAGCTAGTCGGATCTAGCATAGGCATAAGCATGACATTTTTTGTGGTAATAAACACATTTTTTAGGTTTGAATGTATTCTCCCAAAAGGTGTTCATTAGATTGATGGGATCTGATCACACGGCAAAGATATGTCTGCCAAAAAGAAGAAAATCTGCTGTGTTTCTACAAAATTAATTACCACGTCGTTGTTGGAATTGCAAACTGCACTTTAGGTGCAGACACAAAAGATCATGTTCACTAATGCAATAAAAGCGGTAGTCTAAGCCGTATTCAGCCTTACCACGAAGAAGAGTACGAACGAACTGGGAGAACGTGAAATTCTGCATTTCTCGGATTGTTTAAACAAGCCACACTTTAAACAGACAGAATGACAGGAGGATAAGCCGGCGTCCTTTTGAGTTAAAACATACATAACAAATTGACCTTGGTGTGTCTCCTGCCTCCCGCATTGTTCTCTGTGCTCTGACGTATGTCACCGCTCCCTTTTCTCTCTTTAACTCTGTTTTACTAAACTTTCCTCTCACGCAAACATCACTTGCCACCCACATCCTAGCTGTTGCTTTTGTTCCCAGGATGTTTAGTTTATGCCAAGAGGAGGGATCGCTTCCAAAAAAACAACAAAAAAAAACAATATCATAATAACTTTCAACTCTTTGATTTGGTCATCATTTCAGTTTTTGTCAACTGCTTGAAAATTTAACCTTAAAGCATTCGGATTTAACAATGTTTTGTAAAATCATGCTTTTCACTTTCCACGTTTCTTCACCATATGTAACCTAAATATCTTTGCGATCTGATTGGTTGAACTTGCTAATAACAACTATTAGAATTTGACTTTAGAGAGATGAACTCTTTCTATTACATCCGAAAATGTACAGACAAGCCAGAAAATGGAAAACGGCTCGGCAGCCGATAGTGTTGTTGGTCTGCCAGCTTCACACATCTTATCTTCGATTTCATTTATCTGTCATCCAAACCAGATCTTATGTCATTCATATGAAATGAAGTCTCTGTTACAGCACAGAAAGTTCAAACCTTTTGCTGGGAAAAGCACAAGCAGTTTCTGTTGTCCGCCACACATGCGTGCCTGAGAAGTGCTCATGGGAACCAGGACTGAGGGATTTAAGAATCTTTATTGTAGGTCTGTGTGTGATCCCAAAAACCACTGTCAAGGCCAGATGTTATTTGATGGAGAGAGATGACACAGACCCAGAATCAAAGGTCACAACGCACACACATATACACGCATGTTCCCTCCTGTTTTCTTTCCGTGTAGCGTGGGAATTGGCTGGGAGGCCTTTAACATCACACCAGGAAGGCAAGGAGGCAAGAGGTGAGGAGGAAAACACTCAATGGGGGGACTTCGTAATGTGTGTATGTGTGTGTGTGTGTGTGTGTGAGGGAGAACAAACTTTAGTGCCAAACCATTTTAGGAAGTAAACTAAATAAACTAAAACTTCTGAGGATTTGAAGCTCCTTTTTTCCAAATAAGGTTTAGATCAGAATAAGGATGAGTTAGGTGTTAGACGTGGCATAAGGGTCACTGGTTTGGGATGTCAACAGAAGTCCTCGCATAGATGGAAAAAAACATCCCTGTATGTGTGTCAGTGAGAGTTCACAGAGAAAAGCGTGTTTGTTTGCTTTACACCTAAAGCCCATTGTACATTTGATCTGAAAGCCGCAGAAAAACAACCCGCTTCCCCCTCATCGTCGCTGGGCCAAACAGATCTTTCCTTTCACTGTCACTGTGTGTGGCTCTGTGTGTGTGTGTGTCATCATGACTACATACACAAAAGAAACACAGGGCAGCAGGGTGGGGGAATAAGAAGGAGGATAAAAGTTACTTACATCGACTCAGTACATAGTAAAGAAAGAAACGAGACGCCAAAGTTCAAATTGTTCTCCTTCACGCACTGTGGGGTCCACTGGGACTTTCTGCTTCTATGTCAGGAAGCAATCTGAATACTGACAGACTGCAGACACCAGCAAAAGAAAAGAAAAAAAACCTATCAATTACTCATTTAATTGTGATTAAGTGGGGGACAATTAGAAAAAAAAAGGGAACTCATCTCAAAGACTATTGGAGGATTAAGAGGGTTCCAGCTTTATTTAATAGTTTTAGATAGAGTACTGATTCACAACAAAGATTAGATCTACACTTCATTACCAACAGATTCAAGATTTGTTTTCTTACATCTGTGTATCAGTACTTTCTAGGAATTTGAGAGCAAAGCATTTTTGTGTTTTAAATGAGATTTGGGACTAAATTCATTTGGAGCAGCTCTTCAAATATCAACGTTTGACATTTGGACACCCTCCTAAAAGATCCCCTCTAAAATCTAATTACTCCATTATTTTATACAACTGTGCTGGACTTTCAGACCTCCATGCATAGCCAGCTGCTCCCTCCGTTCACCTGACCGGCCACTGTGGCTCTCAGCCCGAACAGAGCACTCGCTCTGTGTCCACCATCCACGTCTGATTACAGACCATGTCCCTCTAAATATAGAAAAAAGGGGAGGAGAAGGCTGCAGCCAGTAAAAACAGCTGCTGTATTTATTATTTTTCTGTCACCTCTGTCCGAGAGTCGGGGGAAGGACCTTAGGTTTTAGAAACAGGAGAACTCTGTTTTGACATTGTGATTTAAAATGCATAGGCCCGGGCCACATCTGACACCATCTGCTTGAGACTTATTCAAAAACATGTGTCCATACTGCGTCATGCTGAAACATTTGAAATAAAATCAGGGCATAAATATTATATTACTGCACAGGATCTTCTCAGCTCGACTCATCAACTATATTACAACACTATAAGCAGACTCTAATTTATTTTATTTTCGAGCTACGATCATTTCTAAATGTAACAAATTGAATAGCTATTCTGTTTTACAAGCAGTTCTATTTCAATTTTGAGTGACAACTTTTATTGCAAATTGAAAGAAATTAAGCTGAACATGCATGAAAATGTTTTTTCTTTTAAATATAGATTTTTTTATTTCACGATTTATGTAATTCACAGTGGTAAGAAAAAACAAAAAAACATCTTGCTTTGACGTTTTTTTGGTTGGTCTTTTTGTCTGTGTGGTCCCTTTAGACATGATTGTGACAGCCTGGTGCAGAACTGGTTGTATCTTTTGAGTTCCGACTGCCACAAAGGCTGACGCGCTGCTCGGGTCGGGTACTGATCAGATCTGCAGCGATTAGCTCTGTCCGTCCAGCTGGGCAGAAATCCATACACAGACTGATCAGCGTTAACATTATTAGAAACTGGTAAGAAGTGAACACTGGTCCTAAACCACCCAGGGCCACAAAGCACCGACTAACACACACTCACGCAAGCAGAGGGGAGCGTGTGATTACAGCCACAGCAGTAAAGGTCTAGATTTGGCTCCGGCATCGACCTGAAAATCAACAACTTACATCACACTGGTTCGCCACTGAACAGGCTGGTTCAGGGCACCAATACACAATCACGTACTCGCGGACACACAAAAACAGTGTCTCTACCCAGCAACAGGCCGTGCTGAGAGTGCTCATCTAATCATGTTCAAACAACACTAATTGGACCTTTTCGGTATACAGTCATTGAGTCTGGAGGTGAGGCAGGAGTATGCTACTTCCTCCCCTAATTAGCCGAGCAGCAGCCAATCACATCGCCGATCAGCGGGACACGACATGGTGGAGACAATAGGAGAGATCTTACATATTTTGAAGGTGCCAAGAACTGATATTCCCCTTTACCTTGAAAACATTTTATGGAAATAAGTAGAGGGAGATTCTTTAAAAAAAGGATTCTGCTTTAAATACTGCTTCTAGTTTAAAAGGGTCACACGGGTCACGCAATAAGAACTCAAACTGTCTCAGATCAGATACTAACCGCTTTAAAAGAGCTCCAAATGCACTGCTGCACAATAAATATTGGATCCTTCTCCATGTTGTTACAAAAGTCAGTGCATCTGCTGTATGTCACATTCAATTAACCCAAACAAGCAGCAGAGTAGTTTTCTAACTTCCAAAACATTTCCTTGCATCATATCTCTTTGTATAAAACCATCTAAATAAGAATAAGAACAAGCAAAGATATATCTGGTTTTCAGTGATATTCAGAATCCCAAGCAGACGCTGTCATATCACAAGAATGACTAGCATGAGCCGCATCACCTTTTCATCTTCCGTTGTTTTTGCAATCACTAAATAAAAAAGCCGGCATTGCTAAACGATGCCGTCTGAATCCTTTCCTACCTGGTGTGCGATGGCAGAATCCTCAAGAGTACGCAGGCGATGAATTTCACCTGAGACAAACTGCGTACCACCCGGCCTCATGTGGACACCTTATTCATTAAACGCCCATAAATCAAGCTACTGTTTATTCCGGCAAGAAAATAACTGAACAAGCATCTAGGAACAAGAGTTCATTTGTCCCAGAGTTGGTCATCATTCCTGGAGTTGCAGAGATATCAGGACAACACTCAATCAACTATTCTAGCAGAGATATTCAACACAGTCACCGCGTGTCTGCTGACGTCAGTTGCAGTTCGATGCTATTATACCGATTGACCGGTTACAGACTTGAAATTATTCCCTGCCCGGTGCTCTGCATGCTGCAGTTTTGTTCTCCCATCAAATGACCGAATAGAACACAAAGAATCCGAGAAGCGCAATAAAAAAGGCTCCAGCTGGTCGAGTTTGTGGATGCAGTGGGATTTCTGTTGAAATGTGTTTTGCTGTAGGAACAGAGAGGAGTGACTCCGGGGAATCGAAGCAGAGGCGTGTGGCAGTTCACTGGGTTGAGACCTCAACTGTGGATTGAAAGTAATTCGGGAACGAGTCCAGGAAACGGCCCCAGTCAAATCAATATTTCCTGTCAGTCCACCCTTTGAGTCAAAGTGACAGAGCGCAGAGGAGTAATGTCACCAAATAATAAAGTACGGAAAAAATCTTAAGACCCGCATTGCTCTGGGACAAGATTAAATCAGACAGTAAACCGAAGGGATCTATCACATCAGCAGGAAACATACGCAGCGGAACAACATCTGGACGAGAGACTGTGTCAACAAAGATAAAGAACAAGATCAGAAAATTACAGTAACTGCACCAACTGGGAAGGGGTCAAATGTCAGTGACCTAAGGGTCAAGCGGAGAGCCGGAGACACAGATGAAGAGGCCCCACAGTCTATGCACAGCCACCTGTGCTCTGTTCATATTCAACTACTACACATGATGAACAATCTTTAAGTGGACGTTGATGAATGTTGAAAGCATAAATGGTTTGTACTGGTAGCACCCAACAAAATATATTATGTCATTACCATTAGCTTTTAATAGCCAACTGTAATTTCAACATTGTATTTTCAGCTGTTTATGTAATACATAACTGCTGAGGGAAATGTCTTGAATTGAAAGATGAAATTCCATATATTATATAAATATTTGTAACAGAACTTGTTATAAGGAATTCAGTGTGGAGGGCAAGAACCACGTGGCCCTGAGATGGGGCATACCTGCCTTTGACAAGTGTGAATCAAGCAGATGGGGCTGGAATGGTGGGAGTAATCCACCAACGATTTCAGAACAGGTGAGCGGAGCTGTAAAGGCTGCAGAGACCGCTGATACTGTCAGCTGATACTCGCAGCTGACTCATCAACCCAATGAGCACGACTTTGGCGTCATGTCAGAACTAAAGTGACTCCCTTTTCCCATTATGTGGCAATGCCCTGGCAGCTCTGACTTTTGACCTGGTGTGGAGTGAGCTGTCCGTCACGTCGCACTGTTGACAAGACCTGAGGCCCACGTGGTCGGACAACCTGCAGTGACACCAAAGGTCAGTTTTCCTTTCTGAGTTGCTGTTAGGGAAGGGCTTTATGCATGACGTGCAAAAGCAACAAGATAAAAAAAATCAAGCTATATCTGCCACCTTGACATAACGTGACATTTTTGTAGCTTAAGCCTTTCTTTTTCTAAACTATGAATTTAGTTTGCGATATTCGGGTGAATATAAAAGTTGTTAATGACTGATGAAAGAAACCTCTGCAAATGACTTTATCATAACAATATAAAATAAGAATAATGATAATTGAAGTCGTTACTGAAGCTTTTGTTGTTTGTAAATGCTAAAATTCCGCTGCTAACAAATGCTTAAGAACACAAAAGGCCTCTCACTACCTGCACCTAGAACACAGATAAATATTATTAGACGTATTTGTAGCATTTTTGTAAAGCTTCTGGGAGGTTTTTGTTTGAAATCAGCTCTATTTTTTGGTTCCAGTGACAGAAAGCTGCAACTGATTTCACTCTGGCCAACTTGGAAACAACCAACATTTAATCAAAACTGCTTTGTAAGCTTCTATTTAACGATGGATAAAGATTCCAGTAAAGGAAAAAAAAGACCAAAAAAAAAGCTGCCATAAACAAAAAGCTTCTACGTTTAAAAATTATATTACAAAACCCTGAAAGCTAGTTGACAAAGATAGCGGTTTACAAGCAGGGAATCGGGTGTGAACTAATAATAAATACAGGAGCTCCTCTCTGAAATACAATCTGTGTTGCTCTGATGACGCAAATCATTTCACAACCAGGGAAGAGCAAAGGGCTGCACATACCCATTTCCCCATGTCACTGTCAATGACATGCTAAGACCAACACCTATGACCTGAACCAAAACCTGCCTGCCACCACCTGCATGAAACATCACAGCAGAGCTCTAACGCATCCCATTAATCCACACATACGCTCCCAAACACAGGGGACAATCTGATGATCAAGCTAGAAATGTCAGTTTGCTGGGTAGTAAATGGTTTTAAAATAGAAAATCAAGATATATAAATACCAAAATACATGTCTTGCATATAAAAAATCTGTATTATTGATGTTTACACAATCATTCTGATAATCCAAAGATTTTCACTTTGGGAGTCAGACTGTAGCTGATCAGTGATTTCTTCTGGTATGTAAAAAAAAGACCGGTCTGCTAATAATAAGAACAATATAAATGACCGAGGCTTCCTCCCACTGTTCAAAAACCTGCATGTTAGGTTGATTGGACATTCCGAATTGCCCTTAGGAGTGGGTGTGAGTCTGTGTGGTTGTTTGTCCTTGTGTGTCTCTGCGAGGGACTTGAGGACCGTCCAGGGTGTACCCCGCCTCTGGCCCATTGACTACTGGGTTAGGCTCCAAACCCCCCCCGACCCCATCAGGGAATAAGCGGTTACCAAAGCGGATGGATGGATGGATATAAATGACCAGTAGAATTGGCTAATAAAATGGAATCACAGATCCAACATTAAAATAGACAGAAAAGAGGCAGTCTGATTATGGGGAATTTAATCAATGATAAACTACTTAAAATAAATATTTCTTTCATCAATCCAAATATGGGGCATGAAAAATGTCCACAGGAGAGCAGCAACATTAGTTAAATGGTTTCATATTTGACCCACACACATTGCATTACAAATACAGCAATGGTTGAAACTGTTAATTCATCTTTGTGTATTGCAGTAACTTTTTATCACTTTTTTAATTATCACAAATCAGTACATGTCCTCTTTTTAAAAAAAGCCTTTCTCTTCTGTGAGAGGAACGCTTTTTTTTAAACAAGAGAAGTGTTGCACTGGACATCTGCAGAGACCTAGACCCTCAATGGTCTAATAACTGAACAGACAGGAAGTCTTTCTCGACAGTGTGGCCATGCTATGAACAGATGTTAACAGAGAACTAGAATGGTAGAAGAGGATAGAAAGCAGATAGAAAGAAAAATATGGCAAACCGGGAAATTAGGAAGAAAAGAAAAAGAAGCTGAGCATGGTGCTATGCGTGCTGTTTCATGTGAAATAAGTCCAGAGGAAGAATTAATGCGAGGAAGATGAATGGCAGGTCACAAATGCCACCATTCCACAAAAAAGAAACCTCCACCATTACAACCCCACAATGAAGGTATAAAACCTCCAGCAATGACGTTGGTGACAGTTTAAACTACTGTACTGTTCAGTGCCTTCAACATCTTTCTTCCAGGTTTTAACTGCATCATTACACGCATGTGGTTGATCCATCAAACCTATAAATATGTCCAACACGGCATTCATTAGCAATCTGCCTCTGAAGATTTTTTTTATTGGTTGGTTGACATTATAAAGTGACTTTGATCCCCCTCTCTGTTGACATCGTCATTTTTCTCGAAGGTCAGCTGCTGAATTACTATTTCCTTCTGTGACTCTCCAGGGCACTTTCAGGTACACTCATCTGGTCAGAATATGTTTCTCACTACTCCACGATGAGTAAACTACACTATTCCCAGTCTGCTGCCATGTGCTTAATAACATCTGTTATGACCAAAGACTTTTAGTATTTAAGATTTTCATGCCTCGATTTCCGTGTCTCTCTCGGCCGTCGGACTGTTTCCAGTTGAAAATTATGAGGCAGTTGCTTTGCTTTCATCTCCAGTGGAAAGAAGAGACTCCATTCTTCTTATGAAACGATTAATTTTGGATTATATGGTAGATATGGTAGTAACTGGGCAGAAAAATACATTCTGGTATGACAGAGAGTCAATATATATTTAGAATTATGCCATAACTTAGGTAATTGAACACTATCATCACACACCGGTTTAGAAGACACTGATGAACCACATCAGCTTGTTCGCCTCACTATAAAAGTAAAGAAGCAGCGTTTACCTTATTTGTGGTTATTTGGTCTGAGACCAGGCTGACTGCATTTTGATTTGTTTTTTTCAACCAGATCCATAATTAAAGGTATCAGAGTCTACAGCAGCAGGTGCCAAGCTGAACGAATGCTCTGCTGTGTATTCCTCAGATCCACATCGATTTAATCCTGGGTGTCTAAATAACCGTTATTTAGACATCCTGGATTAGTTCACCTGCTGTTTTATACTCCGATAATTCAATTTAATTCTAAAATAAATATAACATTTTTAAAATACACACTCTCACTGAGGACAAAACAATTCTGTGGGGTGCAGCGACAGATTAAACACACTCAAAAGATCTTCAAAGGGTGTCCTTTACACATTATGTAGATTTTAGGGAGAATTATTTCAGGTAAACTAAGGCCACTTTAAACAGCACAGTTTGGAATAAAAAACGGAAGACTTTATGATGAGGAAAAACTAGCTAGATTAGGATAAGTGATATTAAAATTAACAGACACATACTCAATTTTTAAGACGCTAAAATTGAACAAAAAATTAGATGCTTTTTGGAGACACTCAATAGACGAGTCATACTCAGAATTAACTTCAATGCCAAAACCACTGTGAAGTTAAATGGAGGTGTTCAGCAACAATTTTTGAATCATTGTATTTAAAAAAAAAAAAGGATTGTACACACACACACACACATTCCCACACACGCACAGTTGCTCAAAGAGAACATCTGGACTAAAGGCCATGTGTCCTACCGCCTGCGTTTCTGGATGATGTCGATAGGCCGGTTGACGGCGCACGGTGACCCGCAGATATTCACGCTCCGCACTTTGAAGCAGCGGTCCTGGACCGAAGGCGCCAGATACGCACAGTTAGTGGGTAAACTCATGTCTGCGGCGGCGGCGGGTCTCTCCTTTCTGCTTCGGCTTCCACTAATTGTCCCCTTCCTCCACTGGGCGCTCCTCTGGTCCAGGGCTCCTGTGGGAACTCTCCTCTCCCCTCACAGAGCAGCATGTCTCGGCCGGCACACGGACAGACGGAGGGAAGCCCTCCACAGTGTGCTTCGGCAGCATGACTCCAGTTCCAAACGTATGGAGAGGAGGAAGAGGGCAAAAGGGATCAAAGCAGCTCTGGTTTTAAAGAGTCATTTCCTCAGCGACATGCTGCAGTGTCAAGCGGTGGAACGAGGAGCAGAATGCGAGCAGAGCGGGCTGGTTACAACTCCACACTGAGAAGCTGAGAGACGAGCTCGCCCTCTTTTTTGGAGACACACTCCTCCCTCCCTCGGTCGCCGTCTGTCTCCTCCTTCGCAGGCTTTAAAAAAAACACATGTGCATGTACGGCATACGTGGTTTCTAGGGAAAGAGACCAGGGGGGGTGAGGGGCTCTGTCTATGGTTGTAGTGATTGCACCATAGTGGTTGAAATGAGCCGAGTAAATAAGTCAAATGTAAGTTGTGTGTAGAGGTAGGTGTATATTCACAGTGATCGTGTGGGCCAGCTTCCAACTACTTCTAACTAATTAAAAGCCCAACAAACAATTTACAACAGGACATTTCTCACTGGATCAGAATGCGGTACAACTATCACATTCCCCTACAACCAAAATGGCTCGGTTCAAATAGTGTGCGATGTGTCATTGCTTGCTTTTATGCCCGGTTATGACATACCTTTCCTATTACCGACGTGTCTTTGAATTCTTTTCTCACAACAACTGTGACTTTCATTCATCCAAATTCAAACCAACTACCACCGGAGGACGAGGTGTTGCGGTGCACTTTTCCAGCTCTGGGCTTTAGCTTGATGTGATTCCAGCTGCCAGGGTCGGTTTGGCCTCATGAACCGCTGGACTTACTGGACCTGATGATGATGTCACCAAACCGGTGGGCTCGCTGCTGTTGACATCACGGGCAAATATTTGTCTATTGAAACAATGGGCACGAGGCTGAATCGGACTTGTCGGCAGGCACATGGGAAAAGGGCGGAATTCTGGAGGCTGGACATTTTTAAGGACTTTAGAAAATAGTTGGCGAAGGATTTAAGCAGATGTACTGACGTAGAGACGACAAGGAGACAGAACTAGATGTTCGGGCCGACTGTCTCTACAGTCTGAGCTCTGAGCAGTCTTTTATTGCGGCTCCAGCTGTTACTCATTGTGAGGCGGATAACAGGAGTACAATAACCTGCTGGGAAGCTTCCAAGTCCTGGCTTCATACGGCTGTTAATTTGATGCATAATACCGACCCAACGGTTACCCAGTGTAAGGATGACCAACACAGCAATGAGCAGGTGGTTTTCATATTGCGGCTAACTGAATTTAAGCCTCTATGCTGCAGGAATTGCATTTCGGTTTTGCCTCAATTTAATCTTAGTTGCTGGATTTCATTCTAACTGGGTGACATCAGTTATTTATAAACTCAGATTCCTTAATTTTCACCTTAAACGAGCCTGACTGTCAGAGCCGGGGCTGCGCTGACAGCTCAGTTGTTCGCGGAGACAAAAGAAGTTCACTCTCCATCATTCCAAGTTATTAAACTATTACCCCGACGTCGTCTGGGCTCTGTGTGACTGTACTCATGACTGGTCTCTATTTCACCTTCTGCGGAACTCAATAAAGGCCCCTAAACCAGAACAGTCTCGAGTCATGTCTTCAGCCCAGTGAATATAACAATAATCCATTATACTGCATTCAGTCATAAACCTGACACGGAGAACACTTCTATAAATGGCTTTCTTCTTTGAGGCGACAATCAGCAGTTTTTTGGCCAGACACTCAGGTGCAAAAGAGGTAGTTTAATCTATTTACACAACTCACGCACATTGAGGTTTTGCCTAATAAATATCACAAACAGACCCATCGGTGGCTCATGGCTTCCTATCATCCAGTGAAGCAAGATCCTCCAAATAAATTACGTCTGTGGAGATTACTGAATCGCTTAAATCTGTGAGTGTAACAGATCAAACCACTCAGAGAAAAACTACAAACTCTTCTAACTTAAGTGTCTGAGTTGTTTCCTGACAATTCGTGTTCCGTTTATGTGGAGTTGCCTACATGGGAAGGAATGCAAGACGTTAATGACTAACATTTTACTCAAACCCCAAAACTGAAGAACATAGACAAAGTACAGCGACGCTTTCTATTCCAGCACCACGGCTCACACAGCAGGCCTGTAAAGCTCACCACAATCTTTCTTTGTGGTCATTTTCAACACATTTTTGGTCCGTAAAGATGTGATTTCTGGTATTATAATCAGATACCTGTGGTTAAACCTAACTGAAAATGTTCCTTCCCCTCCCACCACTGCTCTGTGCTGTCCTAGTGCAACGTGCCTGCGAAACATAGGGGACCCCGAACAGATGCCGGGCCGGAGATTTGCTGAGAATGAGGTGTTTGTGAGGCCGTTGTGTGTAACCAAATCCACCGGCCAAATGACTTGTACAGCCCAGCTGGCTGCTGTCTCCCATGACAGCATTACTTCTGCTAATGAGAATAAGCTGTGAGGGAGGAGTGTCATGAATGTGTGTGTGTGCGTGCGTGTCGAGGAGCATGAGAGTGTTTGTGTGTGACTGAGCCAAGTTTACACTGATACAGAATTTCAAAGTACAGAGTCAGATATCAGCCAGCGTGACGGCGACAGGATGGAAGTTTACAGCGACACAGGGAAGAGAATACAACCATTAAGAAATGTTTCTGTCTACAAACCGGAGACTCGTTCCACTATCTTTACAATGACCACAAAGTCCAGATAGGAGAGCCTTAGAAATGCCAATAAAAAGAGAAAAAAGAAGCAAAAACCGAAACAATTCAAAGACCACGAGGCGTGAGCCAAAACTCTGTTTCAACAGTCGGTAAATTTACTAAGAGGTCATAAAACTCTTGAGATGCTTCCAGTATGCTGTTCTGAGAAGAAACTTAATAAGAGAGGTCTGGAAATGTTGGAATGGATAGTGGAAAAAACTCCCCACAAGAGGTTCAGACTGATCTTTAGCTATCAGTAGTCATGTTTTCGGCCTGTCGTTTCAACTGAATCCGAGCCAAATGCAGCCTCCTGATTAGAGATCAAAAAGGATGGCGCTACTCAAATAATGAAGAAAGGCATTACAACGGAAAACTGATATTTCAAAAGATGTCCATGAAATAGCCAAAAGTTCTCTATTGACAGTTGGACAACAAATAAGATCCCTTTATTAAGGCAGTACTTATGTTTCTATAAAGGCTAAACAGAGATAACAGTGCACACAGCAGTAAGGAGGACTACAAGAATAATTTAGATGATAGGCCCTTGTTACTGCACAAACCCCTTCAACATTTCCTTTAAACAATTTCAATATAGAAAACATGTTTTTTCAACATGTTCAAAAGTATGCTCATGGGATTCGGTGGTACAAATAGGTAAACCATGGAGAATCAGAGGTACGGAATCCTGAAAGTTTACCTGGGTTCACATCTCAAAATGATTAAAACAACATGTTGTGGAAAAAGATGTTCATTTTTATTTTGTTTTTCCCGCAAAAAATTTTCTCCTGCAGGATCCGGGTTATGGCCTCTGCACAAGTATACCAATTCGATTAAACTAAGTTGAATCCATGTAGCACCAAGTCACCACAAATGTGACCTGACGGCGTGTCAGAGAGTCCAATTCAAGCCAATCATAATCCAATTCACTGTTATACAACTGTTATACAGTTTATTGAATCAAAATCCAAATGCGTCACATTCATTCAGTGTTAATAGCGTGAATGGGGGTGTCTCATGATGACCCACGGTACCTCCCAGCTCATTTGTTCCTCCATGAAACGTCATCTGGTGCTGCCACGCCCACGTGCGCTGCACCTCAGACTCCTGACGCCATCACTGTGACGTTCGACAACAGCTTTCACTGAAGGAACGCGAATCACAAGACGCTGATACTCAGCAAATCTGTGCTTCAATCAGGGTGAAACAGTGAGTCCGACTGCCCACCAGAGGCTGCTCTTTTCCTAAAAACGACATCCCCCGCCCGACCGGGGAGCAAATGCAAAATGTCAAAAACGCAAAGACACGTGCAACCATGAAGACACCTCAAGTTAGAAGACTAGAAAGCACACCAGCACAGCTCAAAATAGAAAGGACAAGAACACGGTGGCTGCTGGTTTCCAGCCCCGATGACGTGGAAGGTGAACAGTTTCAAATGTGAGCACCATAATTAAGTAAGTCTTTTGCAGTTGTCTGAATCATCCTTTCGAGCAGTGTCCAAAGAAAAAGAAATGTTACATCTCAGCTCAAACTATCTGAGTGACTCAAGCCCAAAGCTCTGCTGGCTGTTTTTTGGAACAATTTTTTCTCATTTGGCCACATGACCTTAAAGCACCTACAGCAGCTCTCTGGTAAAACAATCAATATGGATTTTGGGATGGCTGGTAATGGCAGGTTGTGGGGTGTGTGTTTGCAAGTGGGTTTCTATATGAAATGAGAAGCACGTGTTGAATTCACGTGCTGTGTGCAGCCAGGGTGGCGAGGCTGGGGAACTATTCCAGGCTCGGACGTTTTATTTTGGGGGTGTGTTGTATTATTGTTGCCCAACCCCCTCACGGACGCTCTTCTCTCTTGCTCTCTTGGACTGAGCTGTGGCTGCACTGAGTCTGAAACAAGTCTTACTTGGAATAAAATGAATGAGCTTAACCGCTTTTGTTTGAGGCACCTTGGCATCTTAAGCTAGTTTGACCTGTTTTTTACTATGTTAATGACCTAGCTCTGTGAACATTTTCTGTTATCAACCAGTAAAAACATGCAAAATGTCTTTCTGGTAAACCAAGAATTACTCTTAAAACATAATGGTAAAGTGAAACAACTTTAAGGTGATATTAACTCTATTTCTCTCTTTACGTTGTATTTACGTCAATTGTAAGATTACATAGTCCATAAACTCATTTTGAAGGAGTGGCATGTGTTTGTAGTTTTTACTAGGAGATGGTACAAGCAGCTGAGTCAACCACTGACCTGGGAGCAGCCTGGAGAACCGGGTGTTGCCCACTAATTCTAACAGATTCATGTATGCTAGCAACGAGGGCAAGCATGAACCTGAATACACCACAGTTGAATGTGCAGAAACAAATCTAAACATTCATCCAGTCAGCACATGTGCAGGAAACATGCGTGCGCAAACACAGAGGGCAGAGTGTGATTATCATTTGCGTAACATGATTCAGCTATCTATTTTGACGTCAGCAGCAGAAGGTGTTAACCCCCCCCCCAAACACCAACACACAGGGGGAAAAAAAACATTATTCTCAAACTGAGACACACGCACACGAACAAGAAAAATTGGCTGTGTGTGCGTTTGCTTTTCATTTATGTTCACTCATCAAACTTTGTCTCAGGGCCTTTGTCATGCTGAGAAATGAGCAAAGGAAGCTTTCAGCAAAAACAGGAAGCATAAAGACTGAGTGTTACCACAAACAATACGTAACTTCCCCTAAAAACTGTTGTGAAAAATTCTAGCAAACAGGAAAGTAGAACAGCTACCTCATACAACGCTATCCTTAAAGCTGAGCAGCTCTGCACTGTGTGAGCTTTCATATAATATTTATACAGACTTGCATATAATGTATATTTCATAAATAATCTTTAGAACTTTAAGAATATTCCACTTTATAAAAATGTGGTTAATCAGACTAGTTTACTATTAAGAAAAATACTTTTTTTTTTACCACACCTGTGTCACAATGAAGTTAAATTTTAAAGTTAATGAAGCAGCGAAATAAGCAAAAACATGTTCTGATATCTCTAGGCCGAAAAGAGCAAACAAAGTCACACTTTTATTCTGAGAGCTACCAACAGACAGTAAAATGTACATGTATATTTTCATTTTTGAAATGAGTAAACTATATATTACATGTGTTAACTCCACACATTATCTCTGATTAATCAGGAAGATTAAAAATCCCTCGTCCTTGTTTCTTTTCTCTTTTGCTCTTTGAAAATATGTTAAAATGTATTCTAATGAATAATCAGATATACGACATATGATATCAGGCGTAGTTCCTGGTAATTACACCAAAAGAGTAAATATTTTATATCAAACGTAAAACTCAAACTGATGACCGACACGATTTATCACTGAGATAATGTTTGTGTGTCTTTAATGACCTTCTCAACTCTGTGTAGCTGCCTGAAGCTGTGCTAACCAGCTACTCTCACTCCATCTCAAGAAGATGAGTCCTAAGAGGATGCAGGATGCAGAGTTTAGTCACGTACCCCAAACACGAGTGTCTCCGACCATGTCCAAAACCAGTTGGCGCCCCTTTCTTTGCAAATCGGTCTTTGTTCATTGTTCTTTGAGCTCTTGACTCATACAAGACAATGCTTAGGATAAACTGCACATCTGAGATGAGCCTTTTAGGACGATTCTTCAGTTCAAAACTCAGTCACAACTCCCATGAACTGCCTGGCGTTTCCAAAATGGACTCCATGGGGTTTTGCTTTAAGAAGAGTCCAAATAAAAAGAAGAATCCATTTCAGAGCCTAATTTATGACTGATACAATCGGACAGAGGACAGATCTGATTAATCCTCAATGCCTCGGGACGAAGGGAAAACCATTGAGGAATGTTGCAGGGTTCATCCAGAGGAGTCCTAAGCATGCCTCAATAAGGGTACCAAGACTTTGACATTTACTAGTGTCCAGACTGAAAAAGCAGAAACGCAGCTCTTATAACTTAAGACAGAACCAGCTGAGTCACAGTTGTTTCTCTTCACAGTTAATACACGTAAATATCCCCAGTGACTGGACGAAAGAATGACTTCTCTCTAAAAGAAAAAGAAATCTCCTCTGTTGACGAAAAACAAAAAAAAACTTTCCATGAAAAACGAAAAAGATAAGAAGTCTAAAAGTAGCTTCACTGCTCTGCCCCCTCTGTCAATCCTTCACTCACGCTGTGTGCAGAGAAGAGGGGAAGAGTTATGCTGTTGCTGAGAGCCCTGACACTGCAGGGTAGCGTCAGTGAGGGCTGACCTCTTCCTCTGGTAGCGCTGCGTGTGCTTGCGGAGTCCCTAGAAGTCGCTGTGGGAGCCCAGGACGATCCACCATGTGCTGGGAAGCTGTCAATGAGCCTGATTCATGCAGACCGTCCAACACAAAAGACGAAACGTTCTCAAGGTCCACGCCGACTGTTATTTCAAGCCTTACATTAACAAACCCCCAAGCGGAGGAGGGCTCGCTCTTTTCCGAGCCTTGTTAGACTGAGCGCACTCCTCAGATGGGAGCAGGAGGGAGAGCAGCTCGGTGTGCCCAAACTTGTTGGAGGGAGATATGACTACGCTGCGTGACTAGCGGGTGTTTTTGTGTCTGGCAGAGCTGGCCTGACGCAGCCATCGTTGACACGTGAGATCAATGTGCTGCCTGACCTGATGCCCTCCTTCTGCTGCCCTGCAGCTCCAGTATATTGTCGGAGCTGGTGCTTTGCAGGGCGGTAAGGAGAGATGAGAAGTACATGTGAGAGCAAAATAAAGACAGAACTATTCCTTTCACTTTTTACAACTTTAAAGATGTTTGATTCGAGGGGGTTTTCATGCCACACAGTGTTCTTACTGTAAGATGAAACCAGAGATTGTTTTTTATTACGCTGTAAAATGAGCAGCATGCCTGTAGACTGAAAAAGTTCAACGTAGGGAATGGTAATGTGACAAACATTTAAAAGGTGAAGATAACATGAAATCTCTTTGTTTGTATCTCACAAACCGAAACTAAAATATGGCTGTCATTTATTATTTGAATTACTGAAGTTGTATAAAGTGTTATCAGGTCATTTTATACTGTTTGGGTTCCTTAAAACCCCCAAATCAAGTTTCTGTCTCTCCATTGTTGCCATACAGTCAATTAGAACTGCAACAATTCTCTGTTTATTTCTGCTGTAAAAGCTTTGAAAGATTGGGTTAATGGGGAATGACTTGATTTTTATAACCAGCTCCAAGTGGAGTCTAAATTTAATTTTTCGGCTATTCTACGATTACCTTAGTTTCTTAGCACAGGAGGTAGCCATCTCAACTCAGTTTGATAGCTTCACTTAGGCAGTTTACTTCGATACTTCACAGTAATTTACTGGACTAACTTCCTGTTGCTCAAGTATATAAGTATATAAGGAACCATAAGTAGTGGACCAAGTATCTTATAAATATCCAATTCCATGAAAGTTGCTGTTTAGAGCTTGGTGAGCTGATGGAGGACCTAAGAGTCACACAATAAAATTGCACGATAAAAACTTTACTTCCAAAGGGACAAACTCACTGATTCCAAAGGAGTGCACACCAAGCCTTTAGATGGGTGTGAAGCTAAATTATCACAACCGCTCTACTCTTATTAACTTTTCACACGTGAAATGGTAAAAAGTCAGGAGCTATGAAATTGGGTTGTGATAAATCCAACAGACTGTTGTGACTCAGAGGTGAGATTACACCCCTGCTGTTCACATGCACATACCCTCCACCTGCAGTCCAACAGCGAGCTCTGCAGAACCGTTCTAACGTAGAGGAGATGGTGATATCTCATTAACATACATGTTAAATTGATCTTGCTTTACATAAAGAAAATGCATAATGATGTAATTTTAAATCATGACACCTACATTAGCATATTCAAGATTTTCATCACTTTACCAAGTTCAGGAACTCAAGAAGAAAATGTTTGTGAAAAAATAGCGTTTGATTTGTGTCTGGACTTGCACTACTGTTGATCAACTGGATGGTTACTGTGTGTTTTTCCCTTAGTTAACACTTCAATCAAATCAAATCTGATCAATGATTTCTCTTAAAATATTCTGCACAATAGCCTTTCAGGGTTACTTTAATAAAACCATTAAAAATAAAACAACAACCATTACTTTAAGACAATTAAGCCCCAATATCCAAAAATTATTAAGAAAGATAAACAGATTAAAAACGGGACCATTTATACAGACATAATCAGAGGAGTTCAGGCGGTATTCAGAACACAGTAGAATAATGATCTCCATAATATCTAAGACAATTTACTTGTGTCTATCCTTTTCGTGTTGGATCTAAGTGCTACATTGATATATAATCAGTCACAACAGTTAATGTCTGTCTAATAGGCTTCCCATTTGTATAAATGAGGATTCTTCCACTTGTGCCAGAGTTGATTATGGAGAGTCAAAAGGCTCTATACATTGTCCAATTCTTTTGTATTTCACGTTGACTGCCTTTGAAAATACAATCGGGTTGCAAGGCACACATTTCCATTGTTATTCTCATGACACATAGCTATATCTAGCTGTAAAACAAAATTGAAACTGAATGTGTTACCTATTACTAAATAAATGTGATGCAAAGTCCTGAAATCCCTGTAAAGTTCATAGCTCATAGATTCAATTGAACTATGTGTTCATAGTTAGTACTTCTGTACATGTGCAGTTCTTACAGTTGTAGCTTCTTTTCACAGACTCCCTGTGAAATCTTCCTGAAAGCTCCTCACTCTCATGAGTAATTTGGTCCTTTGAGTTGTCAAAAGTAGAATGGGAACCAGAGCCATCAGCTATCAAGAACCAAGAGAATCTCTTTCTCGATAAGGACTGAAGTTAGTGCCGGACCAGGTGTGACTGAAACCCATCTTAGTTAAGCGGCTTTAAACGGCATAACTAAGCAGCGCCAGTCTGAAAGAGGGTGACCCATGGGGACCTCCCATGACGCACTGAGCTCCCTTCGTCTAAAATCCTGTCAGCGTGTTTATATGCTGCTAGTGTTATTAACTCATGTCACTCTTCTGTCGTTTTCTGCTCTCTCCCTGAATCTCTCATCATGGGTTTCTGTTTCTGGAGCTGCTGGTTTCTTTTCTGCAGTCACCGACTCACACAGCCACATTTGTTTAACATTTATTGCTTGTTTCTTATTCTCTATTTCAGTCCCCTCACCTCAGCCATATGTAGAAACTATCATTTCAAGTTTTAAACCTATTTGCACTTGAGGGACACTTGTTGCACAGCAACTGACAAGGAACCCACAACCACTTCCCTAAGCAAAAAGTTAGTACTGCAGACTAAAAAAAAGGGGGACTCTATTTAGATATTATCTTGTACATTTGCTGTTATCAGACCAATGTGCCAGAAATAACAAAAACAATTTTATCCTCATTGTCTTTATCACAAGCTCTACCAAGTGCAACTATTCCATAGTTATAGATGAAGATTTATTAGGTCTTACTCTTTTAAGTATAGAGTGTTTCTCTGTTATATTTAGGAAGCCTATTATTCATCTAAACATGTTTAAACCAATGGGGATTTTAAAGGTAATTGTAGATATTATAGTTTTACATGTTCTGTCATTCATGTAATCTTTATTAGAATGAAAGACAGAAAATTTAAAGTCCACGGTAATTATGAAAAGGTTCTACATGGACTAAGAGCATAACTTTGCAAGTTCTTTGCAAGTGAAAAATAAACATAAAGATACAGGAAAGTGTGAGTGTAAAAGTAGCCATGAAAAAGCATTTCTAACCCACTCGTTTTATTCTCTAGTTGTAGTCTCATTTATGTTTTTTTGTTTGGATGCAATTTATGCTGGTCTACGTCAAACGAGGCTTGTGTCACAGGCAAAAAATAGATGGTCACACTGAGAAGATTAAACATTACACTAGACGGGGGCATAATGACATAGCTGAAATGTCACCACGAATGACGTAAATACACACATCATGTTTACAAGCTCCTTTCTCCACATAGTTACAGGCAGACGGGGGGCCAACTGCAGTGGGTTTGAGGCTTCGTGGGGAAGGGGGAAGCCAAGTTTCATGTTTACCTGGTGCCAGACGGTTTCACTTTACATCGAATGAAACTTTAAAAGGTGGAACTGTGTGCAGGAGTTTTGATTGTCAGATACAAAATGACTTAAACTTTGTTACATTGAGGTGGTGTTGGAGAAAGCTGAAGTCTGAGTATGGTTCTTACTCTGATCCATTTGTGAGGGAGACGTCCAGCAACAAAATCAAAGCTTGATTTTACTCTTGGACACAATAAGTGACGTTTGTTCAATTTATTTTTTTGCAGCTTTGCATTTTCCATAACTTTTATATCAGATATGTTAGTTAAACAAGCTTGATTTGCATTACTGGGAGGAAAAAACACCATAGCCTTAGGAAAGAAAAGGTTGATCTGCTTTTGAATTTGCGTGTATGTGTGTTAAAAAAACAGGAAATATTACAGGAAGAGACAAATAAAACAACTTGACACAGCCTGCACACACTCCCCACGCCTGTGGCAATGACATGTAAATATGTCAAACAACTAAATACAACACTATGAGGACGGCTGCTGATTCTCAGCACAAAAACACAGTGGGTTAAAAAAAAAAGTTCTGAGAAAAAGCCAAAAATGGAAAATCTGCAGATAAGTGGATGTTATCTGTATCTATTGTGCGTTGCTGTGATCTTCCTTTGTCAAGAAAAATAAGGAGTAAGGAGTTCTGCTGATAGCTTTAATACATTTAGGTCTTGTCAGACCTTTTTTTTTTTTTTTAAAAATGGCATCAGCTTGTGATTTTCTGACGTAAAACAGACACAGACTGCCTGTTTTCAGTCATGAGGAATGAAAAAAACAAGCGAAAGTGCCGTGAAAGTGTGAGCCTTGTGTTTACTGTGGTTAGCAGCTCCCAGTCCTTCCCAACTCAGCTTTCTGCCTGCTAAACAGAAACCTCAGGTCAGACGCAAGCAGTCCATCTGCTGCTATGGGGACCTTTTCTCGTCACTATTTGACCTGCGCGAGGCCTGCTGAACACCTTAGGCCCGAAACAAAACCGTCTCTTTCATTGCACGAACAATGAGGCCTATTGAGATGACACCGCTCCCGACGTCAACAAAATCATGATCTCCCAGAGTTACCTTCTCATTAAACAATGAAGCTTTTTTCCCCCAAAAGCCATCCTATGACACACATTTTGATGACATGAAAAAGCACCCTCTGTTATAACAACTGAGCCCCTCTACCTATAAAATCCGAAAATAAAGTAATGCACTCAAGTTAACTCAAGTTCAGCGGGGCAGCGGTGTCACTGGGACTGTGGACAGTCTGTTAGTGGACAATACCGACTTGTGTTCTCGTCCCGCCCGTCCACAGCTCATCTAAATCCTGCCCATGCAATGCGAACAGACCCTGATCAGAAGTACTACCTGGGCGTGTGAGCCAAGGTGAAGCGGCGCTGCGACGCGATGCTGCGGTTCATCAGGAGCCTGCGGAACAGCGGGGGCGAGTGGCGAGGGGAATCGCAGGGGGACATCCTGGGGGATCCGGTTGGTGAGACAGACGGCGATTGTGGTTTCGGCTTGATGGGCTGAGTGCTGCTGAGCGGGAAGCAACCCACCTCCCCCGAGCTCTCCCACAGGGCCTCGCTCATGCTGCCGTGCAGGGGTTTAATAAAAACGTCTTCCTTCTTTCCGCTAGAATCTTGTCCATCAGTCTCCCTTCCTGACAATTGATCCGTTTCAAAGAGGCAGCATTCTTCAGGTAATCAGAAATAATTCGAATGCCTGTCTGGTGATGATGCACTTCAAACTCTGGGACATTTAGTGAGAGTGATTATATTCTGTAGGTCGACCTGCACCTCACAGCTTGAGAATCTTCATCACAGTTTCCTGCAGTGAGATCTGCAAGCCCTGTTGATGGACACAGACATGAGTGCAGGACTGAGCCCTCCCCTCCGAAGTAAGCTGTGTTTACACAGCACTGAGCTCTGCCTAAATATGGCGAGGCCTGAATTATAGCATTGTTAGCTCATGCCAGGGGCGAGATAGCTGTGTCCAGCAACCCCCCTAGATCCAGGAGTAAACTGGCGACCAGCGCAATCACCAGCTTACACCCCTTCCCCTTTCCACAACTCATCGGTTCACAGATCTTAACCGGTGACTCCGTGGACCGTGTGGACAAATGCCAGAGTGCTCTATGCCGCACTAAGAGGCCGCCGTCGAGACAGACTTTCACCAGGCCGGTCTCCGCGGCCCCTCTCTGTCTAAAAACAGAGCCCGCTTGAGATAAAAGATAAAAGAAATCCTGGAAATGTCACTTTGACTTTTAATGCTATCTCAAGTGAATAGCGCTCTCCCAGTGGGGCTGAGTGGGGATGGAAAAAGAGCATTTCATCTCTGACCCACAGGCAGTCAGTGACCCACAACCCTTCTACCCAAAACACAACCTTGTGAATTCAGCCAAAACACATAAACGGACATCTGAAATCTGCTTGTACCTAAACACCCCGACGATAAGCGAGGAGCTGCAAATGCGTGTTTCATGTACCTCAGACCCACAGCTTCAGGCGCTACTCAGTTCAGTGGAACAACACGCGGTATTGTTCACTGCATTTCAGTTTCAGGCGTTTGGAGATAATAAAAGTTGCCTGTGGCCAGCAGCGTGACAGGGATAAGCGCCCTGATATTTTTCACTGATGAGCTTAAGTTGGTAGGAGACAAAAAGCAAATATGAACCTGGAATATTATGACTACAAGCCTGACCTCAGGGAGCGTGTTTTTGCAGGATCTGGTTAAATCAGCACATGTCTGCTTTTCTTAGCCTCACTCCCACCCCTCCTCCCATCATTAAAAAAAAAAAAACTTATCCTGAATCCTGGCCATTTTTAAGCAGCTTCCCAGTATTTCACCAGCGTAAATTATTCAGGCAGGAAAACTTCTTGCTGTTCACCGTCTTTTCAAGGTTTTCGAAGTGTTCCTGCTGAGCTTCCTCAGCAGTTTTTTCCGCTTTCGATCGGGGTTTGGTGTCGACAGATTCTGAAGAATTCAAACAACTGGGGGGGTTGCAGCTTTACCTTTATCAGCTCAATCACATCTGTATGAAACCTGCACACCAACTGAGAGCAACAACAGATACTGAAGCTCAAGGCAGACACAGAAAATGTATTAGAACTTTTCTCCATGGTGATGAACAATGCTGGGTTAAGCGGTATGATTAATACATAGAATCCGATGAGAATTTAATATCTTCCAGGCTAATCAGAAAATAAATCCAACAGTCATTAGATATTTACTTTCTACATGGATTTAAAGGAAGCTTTAAAGTAGCTACATAAAAGGTCCTTTCAGTATGGGATTCAGGGTGGGGGTGGACTGATTTAACTCAGTCAGGGTCAAGAGGGGTCACTGCAATGAGCTCACCAAGAAAAACACAGCTGTTGTATTACGCACTGCCAAATGAGGCCGGTAGATGGCTCCCACGGACTCACATAGTCACACACACAGACACACAATTATGTCAGCAAATACAATAATATGACAGCACACCAACACACGCCAAAGCAAATTTGGTAGAAGAAAATGTCATCCCGTGGGATTTTTACTTGAACAAATTCAACTTCAGCTCATGTTTTCCTGGGAGTTGGTGGAAATGTGAAGCTGTGGCTGCTGGCAGTGTCATAAAACCAGATCCAGACTAAGAATCCCCAAACCACGATCCTTCCTTTCACTGGAACAATCTGGCTTAGAAGGGTTTGAACTTCAAACCCTGCAGATAGTCTACATCATTTTCTTAATACAGTCGTCATTATTCTTTATCCGAATGAAGGCAAGTGAATTCAAAATATAAAAACCTGCTGACCGTGTGGGCCCAGTAATTAAAATAATTGTGGTTATGAGTCAGTGGGGAAAAAAAGATTGGGAGCTAAATTCCATGTGTTTTCTCTCTGTGACTAATGCTGGGACGTGTGGAACTATTTCTCTGGCTGAGTCACAAACCCGTCCTCCTCCTTACCCTAACAAACACATCCACAAACACCTAAATTAATTTCCAAGCACACAGACAAAGAAAACAAATGTGACAGAAGTCTGTGAAGTCTTTTCAGACTGACAATATTCATGCTTTTACCCATTAAGCTCCAGTGTGCGCAAGTGTGTAGGTGGGATTGCATCATACTGCCAGTCAAATACTCACCCAAGGACTTCTAATAAAAGAGAGTTGGAGACAACTTAACCACACCACTGCGGATTCATATAAATAATGCACATCTGCCCGAGCACGCCTGTAGTAGTGCTTATTGAGAGCTTCTCTCTCAAGGCTAAATTGTCAATAAAAAAGCCTATCCTTAAAAGATTTGTGTTTTCAACAGTTAAGCCTTGATAATAAATGACCCTCTTTGAGCTGTGAGAGGTACTGTTAATACCATGGCAAAGATGTAAACAAGAACTAACATCCTGTCACAGGAAGGATCGGGAGATTCGTTAGGTATCTGGATGTAAATGCCATGAGAAGAAGGTAGAAGGTCAGCAGAAAGACAAACGACCATCTCAAAAATATTTGACAAAACCTCAGAGCACAAACTGAGTGACATAAAAAAGATGAAAAGATCCAACACTTCACATGCAACACTATAAATGTTGCATATGAAATATGCAAGCTTCTTACAAAGCCTTGGAGTCATTTTGAATTAAAACCATTCAAAATCAGTGAGACTCTGTTTTGTTGTTGGTGAATAATTTGAAGCCACCAATTAAAACCAAATGCTTTGACGAAAACGAGCAGCAAAAGATTATTTAACAAAAAATGTATTTTGCTGCCTTTTATCTATAGCTTTAGACTCACTGTGCAATCACATAACACATGCTCCCCTATTAGTAATTGACTTTTTTCCTTGATTGTGACCTCTTGACACTTGTGACTGTAAGAGCTTTATGTCAGACAGCATGACCAGCTGATTTGAGCAATGATTACAGCCTGGCACTTAAACGCACCACCATTATTGTCATGGTATACATAAAGAGAAACTCGGCCAAGTTATTGACTAAAGTATGTCCAACATTGTTAGCACGACCTTGCTAACAATGTGAGGAAACGTTCAAGGCATCCTGCTGCTTCTCTCTGTCCGTCTCTCTGGGAGATCGTCACAGATTTTGTTGGGACTGCAGAGATGTCGTCTTTCAGTTCCTTAAATGGTAACTGTGTCAGGCGAACATGCGGCTATGAAATGACCATTTCATTAGAGCACACTGACGATGAGGAAGCGTTTTGTGTGACCCTGAGCTGGCATATGGTCTTAAAGATTTCAGATTTCAGCCACCGTTTCTGATGCATTTAGATGCCTGACTAGGAGAACTGAAAAACACGTCGATAAGGAAAGAGAGCAGGAGAAGACAAGCTGCTTTACATCTGATGACAGATAATCAAGGTAACTGAAGGCTCGGAGTGGGAAGCAGATAAAGAGAAATAGAAGACGCCTGAGCCGAATCAAGGAGAAAATTACATCAAACAATTAGTAGGGAGTGAATTACTTTCAGCACAAAGTTTTCTTTCAGCCAATGAAATTCAGCCCATCACCAGGAAAGCTTCACCTGCAGCACTAAATATTAATGTTTGCTTCTGGGCAGAATTTCATTACTGGTGACATTTAAAAATGTAGCCCATTTGAACACTCATTTGTGTGCATGCCCCTCTAAAGCAGGTGCATACATGAATGTTTTACCACTAATTACTTTTTTTAAAAAATCCCATTTTTCAAGGCACAACTAAATAAGACCTCTGAAACCATCCAGATGTACTCAGACATCAAAGTTTCCACCGGATGACTTCTTACATCCAGAACGTTGCAGATTAGTCCTGCAGGAATCAAACTTGTTTGTCCGGCTAATACTCAGTCACACTAAAATAGAGGACATTTTTCAAATCATTTCATCACCTCGAAGACTGACGGCCTCTTTAAACCATTGCAGACAGGTATCGGGTATCAGGGATATTTCTTTTCCAATGATGGGATATTGTTCAGGTGACATGTTCATTATGTTTTAGATGAAGACAGGGGCACTCTGAACTTCTGCCAAGACTTGTAACAATTTGGCCTACTTTAGGATTATGCCTGTCTACAGCCTTTCGTGTATCTCGGCCTGTTGGATGTTCACACGATGTCCCATCTTACTTTTCCAATATGGAATTTGTCACACCTATATTCACATTTCCTGTTTCCTCTGTTTTCTATTTAAAAAAGTGTTGATTCACTTTGCTAACTTATACACCCTAGCACTGGGAAAGCGGATCCCAGCATGGTTAACCCTTCACCAAATGTAAAGTTATAATTTAACACATTAGAAAATTCATGCGTTTGCCCAAGACAACATTGACAGCTTTAAAAAAATCTATTCAATTAGAATTTGCAATAAAAAATCTCTGGATAGTTCCGACAATCAACACACAATGTCGACACAACCACACCCTGCTCACTCATTGATTCACATTAAAACTCTCTTAATTTAAGTGTCTAACAGAGATAATGATAAATTCCTGTGTATGCACGATTAATTTCAAATGCGTTTTTAAAAAACCCTTGGTTCAGAGCTCAGATGCTTTTACACACATTCATTGCTTTAAGTGATGCTTGGCTTTCTGCTACACTCATTAGTATAACAGCAACATCAGGAGTCTTGTAATAGATGAAAAAATAAATATGTCTTTGGTCCAGATGGAAACCCTTCTACAAAGCTGTCTCAAACATTGTAGAAGTTTGAAAAAAAGCTACTGATGAAAAATCTGAACATCAGGCTGAGAGGCAGCTTGGCTCAATCTTGTAAAAGTGGAAGACAGAGTGAAGAGAGGAGCACAGCAGTGTTATGATGAGATCATCAAGAGGCAGGAATGAAAAGAGGCTAATCCTGAACAAGTTCCTCAGAGGCCGACCGAGAGATGAAATGAAAGAGAGCACAGGCTTTCAACGTGTCAGTGCTCAGAGGACTCCATTTAGATCTGTCAGGATTAATAGCGTACATGCTACATCATGCTCTATTGGTCATGTATTAAATCTAATCTCACACTGGTCTCTAACCGACATTAAATGTAACTAGAGATAAGACTAAACCTAATAACACTGCATGACCTAGGTATATCAGATCAAACAATCAGCATTCTTCATTGCAGAACAATATGGGTTTCATTTCGCTGTGATTTTACGTCTTAGATGATTCAACTGATTGTGCTAAACACAATTAAGTAGAGGATGGGCAAGTCATTAAATTGTGCCGCTTGAGGCTGCCGTTTATTCCAAACGCCTCATGCATCATACTTAGCAGTCTGTGTACAGTGCAGAAAGGTGATTACGATGTAAACATGGGTGGCGTGTCCACTCAAGCCTTAGAAACAGGGCTTAATAAAAACATTCCTTATTGCACAACCTAGCACACAGAGATTCAAACCACATTTTTTACATTACTGTTTGCTGCCCAAACAAACAGATATCAGATGCACGTTATAAAGATCTCTCACAGGCCAAAAGTAAAATGATCTCAAACAGCTTTTTTTTTCTCTCGCAAAAAAACATTTTGCGTAGCCAATTATATAGTTTTTGTAAGTAATTTAAAATAAAAACAAATCAGTTAATATTCCTTGGGTACATATATGGTGCAATTTAAAATCAGTAATTGAGCACATGAGTTAACATGTAAAGACAATAATACAAGGCTTTATAACTCATTTGTAATCAGTTGAGCTCAAGTGGTTGATTAAGTAGTTCCCTTTTTTTAAGTTTCCCTGCTTCTGCCTTTGTTTTACTTGATGATTTAATGAGCAAGTGTTGAAAAGTTTCTGCGATAGCTGCCTTAAAGACCCGTCATCAAATCAAAAAGTCTGCCAGGCAAAGCCGCATCTCCAAGGCAACCAGGAGCTTCTCAGTGGCGGTTTGCTTTTAGTCAAACATGATGGCAGCTGAGATTCCACCAATGTGCAGTGAACTTACAGCTCCTCTCAGCTGCCCCTGCAGAGATGGTGGGTTTAAACGGCGAAGATCTCCAGATAACTGGTCAGCAGTGCACAATAAGTAACAGCTAAGCCGAAGTGAAAACAGAGAAACGTGGAGATGACATTTTGTGCCGTTTTGAATGTCATGATCTCATTTTTTCTCACTGAAGAGAAGCATTCTTTGAGGATTCACCATAAGGTGTTCACAATTCAGTCAGCTCAGCTGGAAGAGATATTTTTAATTTACTTTAGAATGAAAAGATGAGAACTAAGGGGGAGAAGCTCATGTGGCAAGTAGTTTGCTCTGTAAATACACCCTGGTTTACACAAGGAATTGTCAATACAACTGACACAAGCGATGATGGAAAGTCAACAAAGGCTTAGAGGAAAACACACCAGAAATTGTAATTCATAGCATAGCATTTCTCGTCTAGCCTCTACTCACAGAATGTCTGGAACATTAGCAAAGCAATAGAGTAGTCACTTTAACTAACCGTGTGGAACTCTATAAACATTTGATAGAGCTGTGCACGCAGCTGTATCGAATAGTATTTTAGATCCCTCTCACACCTGCTAAATTATCTCTTAAAACGTGATAATTTTCTCTAAAAAAGCGTTAGTCTTTTCTGCCATCAGTCTTTGCAGGGCTCAGAGGACGACGCAAAAGTTGTTTTCACACATGCAAACACGTGATTCTTCTGAGGAGTGTGCTGACAGCCAGCTTCACACTATTTCTGTGATTGTACTTTACACATGCACTTCACAGCAGGAAACTGAGTGCATCCAAGAGACGCACTCAGACAGCTGCAAATGCCTCATAGTGCCCACAACAAACTGATTGCCGACAGGAGAAGCTCACATGTTTTTCCTCGAAAAAAACGTTTCTGGGAAATAAAAAAAACTGCAGTTCTTAGTGTAAAAAAGCAGTTGCAACTACTTCTCAATGGATCATTATAATTTGAACTGTGTTTAATAGTGTGTTCTTTGTTAGCACATTTGGGACATTACCGAAACAGGAAATGACACATTAATGCCCGGTCCAAGTGGTTCTTCAGCTTCTCGGCAGATCTGCTCCACCACAAAAACCAACAACAAACGTGTAAAAATGAATTTCACTAAAGCCACTTGACTTGCAACTGCCACCATCTGTCATCTGATGAATAAAAAGAGCTGGTGATTTATTTATTTTTTGGTCAATATAGATCACTTTTTAAACCATTTGTTCCTTTATTTTTAAATGAATCATTGGTCGAGGGCCATCTCTCCACCACCAGCACTCTGAAATACGCTCTTGCAGCTTTGCAGCGACACTCTGCTGACCGGTGACTCTGGGCGGCACAAAAAAGTCCTCACCTGGTGAGACAAGACAGGCAGGCATCCCAAACATTGAGGACAGCCAACTGTGGAAGCTCTCATTAAAACTGCTTTCTACTTCACCCCTCGGTGTGGATCCTCAGTGTGGAAAAGGAGCGGGTTTGATGGCGCTGCAGGGAAATCTTTTAAAAGATTTCCAGTGCTCCATGACGTAAGACTTTTAAAAAGTAAATACATTCAGGGTACAACTAAAATACATTGACGCGCGTCCCCTTTTTGTGTGAAAATCAGAATGCTGTTTTCATTTCAAATAAAAGAAACAAATGAAAAGGTGGTCTTCAATAACACCTAGAAAATGTTTTTTATCAAAGTTAAACAGTATGAAACGCGGAGCCTGAATGTGTTACTAAAGCCGGGGGATGCCCGGTCACACATATCCAGCCTGCTAGTCGGTCATGCTTTAAGTTCTCCAGTCAAGCACTCAAAGGACCTCACAAAATGCTTTGAGAGTCTGTTTTGCTTCTCTGAATCCATTTCTCCTTCTAGGATGACTTCCATCTGTGCAAATTAAATCTTTTCGGTGCCAGTTTTTGTGTTGAAGTATTATACCCTCACTGTATGAGCCAGAGTGCATTAAAGTTAAGCATCCATTCAACATCCCCAAATTAGGCAGTTCATCAATAATGTTTTAGCTAGAAGGTCACGGCTTTTCCCTCTTTGGGATGAGTACCCACAGCAAAACCATGGAGCTGACTGTCACTGAAAGGTCAGAACATTAAGGGGGTTCTCAGCCTTTTGGGAAAACACTTTTTATTCCATTACTGAAGAAATATCATGACATTTTGAGGCCCAGTGTGGGATATA
>JABUIW010000023.1:5256658-5298708 GCA_013363375.1 Menidia beryllina
CTCAGCACATTCAGATCTTAAATCTGATTACACGGCACAACCCGAGTACCAGCTGTTTTTCCAATTTAAACCATCAGACAGAATCAATCAAATTACCTTTGAGAAGGGTTTTTTTCTCAAATGAAAAATACATCTGCTGCCAAAAGAACAGAAAAGAAAGATTTATCTTCAAATTACAATTTCACACCCCTTCTCATTGCACAAATAAAGTATATAGAGAAGCGAGGGTAAACGTTGAGTGGAATTCAGTTTCAATTAAATGTAAACGTCTCTATGTGAATGATAAAATTACATTCCCCATGCCTTTACATTGCCCATGGGGTAAAAAAACAAATCTGTTTTAAGGTTGAATGTTGAAAACCAGCATTCTTTGTTTGGGTGGATTTGCCTGTGAATTCTTCCGATTTTCCCTAAAGCAGCTTTAATTTAGTTTAGATAACACAAACACAGAAATCATACTGCAATCAAACAATTACAGTCTGCTTTGGCAAAAGGCCTTAGTTAAAAAAAGAAAATAGCTAATTTGGGGTGAACTCGACACAGATTTAAGCTTTATGAGGCAATAATTTCAACATTGCAGGCGACCGATTTGGCAGAATCGTCATGAATCAATTAATTACTGCAGTAAGTAACAGAACAATTTTTAATTAGCTTCATATCATCTCTACATGCTGTGGGAACACGATAAACAAAACAAAGGCTGCATAACGAGATCCATCTTGGTAATTATAACTTACAGAGTAAGAGCTTTTAGTTTTAGAATTACATTAAGACTTTTTATGAAAACACTAAATCAAAGAAAAACAGTGGTCTGGTGGGTTTAGGTGTGTGGAGATAATTCTTTTATACAATGAAAAAAAAACAACCTTGGACGACACGACTTACATGCTTAGACAAAATTAACAGGGTTATAAAACAATGGGTTCATATCAGGGCGAGGGAGTGTGCTGTGTAAAATGGTGCATTTCCAATATCCAGCACTTGTCTCATCCCATTCTCTGTTTGTCTGAGTAATCAGGGAAGTGATTCCCCTTTACTCCACACCAACAGATCTGTGTTTATGAGATGAATCAGGGTCATAAATGCCTACCACCCACTGTTTGCTCCTGGGCCTGCTGTCCTTGCCCCCTTATATCACTGGCTAAACTGAAGCAATTAGAAATATTGCAAATTTGTTATTTCTGTCTCTGGTGGTAAGGCCGCATGGCAGGAGGGACACCGAGGGTACAGCGAATAACCAGTAGACAAGCGGCTCATCCTCTAAACAAATTGCAAGTATCACATGTTGGACGCAGACCAAAAAAAAAACAAAACAGACATTTCTCTTTATTCTCGCCCGTTGACCACTGGGATAGGCTCCAGTTCCCCCCGGGACCCCATGAGGGAATAAGCGGTATTGATAATGGATGGATGGATGGATGGATTTCTCTTTATTATTTGCGCTGGAACTATTTTGACCTGCTTTTTACTTCAACAATGGTGATTAAATATTTAATTAAATATCTGTTTGACTGAATTATAACATAGTATGTTGTTATTTTTCATGAAGTGCAATTGATGTAAACCTATTAGAATTCAGGGTTATAACAAACCTGATGCTTGATTTGTTGAGTAAAAGCAGACCAGAAAGCGAAATCTACAAATCACATTCAGCCCAACTGACCTGGATAAGCTCCTCCTCTACCGATATTGGTCCAACGTAAGCATGAGCTCTGATCACCTTCTATGTAGAAGTAAAATGTACAATGTGATTATCATCAGCATTTAGATTCAGATCTTGTCCAAAAAGCCTTTTTTCCAATCAGGCATCACAGTCCTTGAGCTTTTATTAATTATTATCCTTATTTGATCAAACAAACAACAAATCCAGGTTTAAGTTCAGTATATCAGATTTGTAACTCAGATCATAGCTAAAACTAACAATTAATTCACATTCGATTTGAATCCCTTTGTTGAATATTCTCATCAGGGTCAAACATAAATCCAGGCGAGTAATTTGTCGATTATTTCCACATTTGTAACCACTACCTACCAATCTACTGCTTTTGTTTCCACGTCTCTCTGGATTGTGTAGCCTGTTCAGTTTCTTTGCCCCAGTTCTGAAGCGACACCCGCAGATTGAGGCTCACGTGGTAAGATTCTACACAAACATGTCACGATGCCACGGCAAGCTCGGAAATTGTTGGCACAGGTGTGTGCCATCTGAAAGCTCAGATCCCAGAGAAGGACGAACAAGTACGCCATGTTCTTTCCCTGACGCTCTACTGATTACAAAAGCAGAAAAACAAATGAGTAAAGACTCGTGTTTCAACTGTCCGACGAGGGTCATGTCAGTGGCGATAGGCAATTCATATTAGGTATATCTAGAACTCCTGCGTTCGTTACTCTGACCTGCTGTACCGTCACCAATATAGTGGGCACCAATTTCAAATTGACAAGAAGTGCTTCACTCATGTGCTCAAGCACTCAGGCAGTGAGCTCTTGCACAGATGCTCCCAGATGGATAAAAAACTCTAAGTTCTGCAGTGACCGCAGGTCACTCAGGTGTGCATTTTAAACTCATAACCTACAGAAAGAGGAAAATGTCAAAGTGAATAAGAATTTCTATGTAGTAAAAATAGTGAGAGATTAGTTTCTCTTTGTTTGTAAGATCACAATGCAAGCAAAGTTTATGTTTTAGATAAAACCTCAAGATCCTTGCATGCCTCGCATTGTGAATGTGATTGTGAGAGTACTGTGGGATACAAATGGCTTTCTTAGATTTTAGTGCCCAATTTATTTCTTGTAGATTCACACTATCTTCAGCAACTGAGGGGATTATAAAAGAAATGATTCACACTCCTCACACGCCAACAGTTTTTTTTAATCAAAACATTCTTCTTTTTTCAACTGGCAGTTCACTGGATGAAGGGCGTTTTTTCTTCTGCACTGTAGGGTTTCAATGCATTGTTGTGCAGTACCATATTTTTAGACGGGGTGAAAGCGGTGCCGTTGTTCGGCTGGAGAATGACAATGAAAAAACTTTGCAGATGTCATTACTGATGCTCATTTCTTTCCCTTCCAGTCAGCTCAGCCCATTATGTAGCTGACAGTGTGAATTCAGCTGTAGGGAAACTGGTCCCAGCATTGTTTGAGAGGCAAACAGTTTCTACAGAGATAAGTAGGTTGGTTATATGATACGTGTGTCAAGAAAGAAACATACTGTATTTATGAGTGTATTTTTATTTATTTTTTTCTTAAAGGGGGAACGTTAATGTTATCAGGAGAGAGTAATTAAGAGATTTTCTCAATACATGGAGTGAGAATATCTGCTGCTGCTAAAGCATGACAGAAAACAAGTTTCTGTCAAAAATTTGAGTACCATTGTTTTTTTATGCCTTCACACTCAACAGAACTGCATCCACCAAGTGTGAAGAAGCTTGATAAAAATGGAAAAGCGGACGCATAAACAAGGTTTTTTTTCCAGAATGTTTGAGATGTCCCTTATTGCAAAATACACATCAGCTCAGTTACTTTGTTTATTGTGATGAGGTAGTTTGAGATGGTGACATTTTCGGCAATATAAAAGATAGCTGCAATAAAGAGAGTCGTAGCTGGTAAAAGTACATAAAGACCAAGACACCTACTGAAATAAGTTTAGAAACTGAGGGCTGTTTTAACTGTAACCCTTTTATAATTGTAAAAACTGCCTTCTTTAACTTTGTCATCTAATATTTAAACATTTTTCAAGGAAACATGCCTAGACAATCCTCTTACTTTAAGATTAAATAAAATTATCTGCATCTTTCAGTCTTGGCAACACTTTGCTTGTCCTCATCCTTATTTATTCTTTTGCACAGATATATGTACTAGGGGTGGGACGGTTCACAAAATCCACGGTTCGGTTCGTTTCACGGTTTCGTGGTCACGGTTTTCGGTTCGGTTCGGTATATGGTGATTGTTAGGAAAATCTATTATGTCTTGTATAGTCAGGTTAAAACTAGGGATGGGGATCGTTAATATTTATTGATATCGATACTTTTATCGATACTCCTTATCGATCCGAGTCTTTATCGATACCACTATCGATAATTTTCTGTTATTTGGTGGAAAGACAATGCGACAATATTTAACAAATAAATAATTGTATTTTAAATTAAATGTAATATTTAATAAATGTTGGCATCAGTAGTTTAATTATATATTCTAAAATAATTTAAGCAATATACAACTGTATTACTCATGTTTCTCGCCAAAAACTCAATTTCCCTTTTCTTT
Organism: Menidia beryllina; assembly: GCA_013363375.1. Classification (NCBI taxonomy): domain Eukaryota; kingdom Metazoa; phylum Chordata; class Actinopteri; order Atheriniformes; family Atherinopsidae; genus Menidia; species Menidia beryllina. Next base: position 5,260,916 of record JABUIW010000023.1, read on the forward strand.
ACGTTACACTTGAACGCATCATGATAACCTAATTGTCGTTTTACTGAGCCAATCTGAACACATCATCACGCAGCACGTCTGAAACTTGATTTACTTTTCAAGCTAACTAGCTTGTATGCTGCCGATTACAACACAGATTTCACAATTACTATTGCAATAATAAAAAAAACGACCAGACTCGATAGTGGTATCGATAAGCCCAAACGTTATTCATTTTCGGGTTTTGAAAAAAGTGGAACCGGGTCCTTGATAGAACCGGGTTTCGATCCCCATTCCTAGTTAAAACTGAAAGAAAAAAGCAGTCTGACATTTGATACATTATTGTGACAGTCTTAGGTTAAAAGTAGGTAAGATTCTGGCATTGCAAGCGAGGAAACAGTGCTAATTCCAACATGTGATTCCCTCTAAATGCAAAGTGGTCCCATACAGCAGACCTAGAAACTGCTGTGGGCGCGTCGGATTTTTATTATCGCCTACGCTGCTTCGCTTCTTCTTGTTTCCTACTGGTGGTTGGCTTTGGGCGCAGTAGCGCCCCCTTCTGGTCTGGAGTGTAAACGCTTCCCTCTGAGAAAAAGGAGCAGCATGAACCGTGCGGTACACACGCGAACCGAACCGAGACAGTCGAACCGAACGGTTCAGACGGTTTTCAGAAACCGTCCCATCCCTAATATGTACTGGTAATGGTAAGAGCAGCATAAGCCATGTACAAACATCCTATCCAGAGCAAAACCAGCAAACAAGTTTATCACACAAGCTTGTTTCTGCCCGGGGGGATTGGTGTGCTGGGGAATTGGGGAAGCAGCTAACCATCAGTCTTACCATCAGCCAAAGGCAAAAACTCAAAAAGCAAGAAGGAAACAGCAATTCTTTAAATGGATGCTGCTTCTACACCACACCTAGATGTTTACTTTCAGGCATTTCATTATGTGCGCCAGGCTGAAAGGTCATTTACATAAAATCAATTAGCAGAAGCTTGGGGGTGAGATGCACAGCGTTTGCTATAAATTACAGACGAGCTGTACATTTATAATTTGTCCAAGTTTCCAATTGAAATAATGTTAAAAGAAGAAACTGAACTGGAGTTATGCACTCAGACACTGATGAGAATAAAATCATTATCGGGTAGGACGGGTTCAAGAAGATTTTCAGTTCTGAAAAGGAATCTGAAAGAAAATTAATCTAATGCTGTCCAAGAGAAACGTGTGTCTGATTTTCATTAAGATGTCAACAAATGGGAGTTTTATACTTTTATTATCTGGGAAAGGAATTTACCTGATTCACATTAATATGTAAATGCATCGTGACACTGCTTAATGAGACTAAATGCATTGCTGCCCTTTAATAACAAACGGCGGTACATTTTGACCTCTTAAAGCATCTTCATAATTCAAGGTCCTTTAAAGTATTTTTTATTTTTCATGTCATTGCGATGTGCGGACATAAATTCCGCTCTGGAAATTCTCACACTAATGACTAAATTGCATAATCTGCATGCATGTACCTGTATGTGGTGTGTGCATGTGAGTCTATGAAGTACAGTATACATTACTGGTATAAGTAGCTTATTAGGTCATTCTTTATATATCTGATTAAACAAACTACAGCGTAACACATACAAACAGTATATACTTAAGTAATTGCTATATAGGCAACGAACCATCGTGTTTTGAATAAAAGCAATTGGGCGAACAAAAAGTTTTTTCAGCTGATCTTTGGAATGTCTTGTCTCAACAGTCCCCAGAACCCGACTAACTCTTACTGGCTAGCAGCCCTTTGTGTAACACAAAGTCAGAGTCTGAAAGTGTCTCCATAGACCTCTTCGATTGTCTTCGGTTGGGAGTGAGGAGGAGACATTTCCTCTGTCAGCTTTGCAATAAACATGTAAAATGGGTCAATAGCCAAGGTTCTGGTCGTTCACCTCTGCTTATTTAAGTCTGCTTATACAAATATTCATCAGCTGCCTTTTCCCCTTCTCCCTGCAGCAGTTTCCCCAATAGACAGGTGCCATAAACCGTCGGCGATAAGTAATGAAACTCGATTAAAACCACGTTCGCATGACAACCGACACCTGAAGGGTAGCTCTCGCAGCGGGTACTGAGCACAACCACATTACCTTTTGCTAATCCTCCCTCAGTGATGCAGCCAATCTGCTTTGTTTCTTTTGTCAACATGAGTCTGGCCAGATAACATTAATTTTTTCAATGTAGAAACCTGCCCCCGCACTGATAGCCAAGTGGGAAACCCTTTAAGCCATTATCCCTGGAAAACAGACTTCCATAGCAACAGGTGTCATTTTTCACTATCAGGTCATAAGAAGTGCTTTTTTTCCTGTTCCAAGTTGGCCACCGGTCCAGATTACAGTCACTACTCATTCCCTCCTTGGTCAAGGCCTCTCATTCACTCTCTCTGAGGGCCAGCAGGATCTTCATCAACTTTAAAATTATGCTGAAGTGCCCTCGTGGAACGTGTCCAACCCCCTATTTGGTAATTCATTGTAATTCAGCCTGAAGAGCAGCCCTTAGCAGCCTGCACCAGTTGTAATTCCCTCAGATATGTACATCTGGCCTGGTTTTTTCTCGCCATCGCGTTCCATCAGCCTGGCAGATTGCCCCCGTTACACAGGCAGAATCAGGTGTGGATAAGTTCAGATTGCCTGTGGAGGGAAGTTGTGTGAAGCAAGTATGTCAAGCCAAGGAGTTCAATCAGAGGGCTCACCGGTTCCTTTTTATATTTGTCAATCAAAAATATGCATGTTGATAGATAAAAATGTACAATGTTTAATGGCTTCAAAAGTATGTACCCCTACACCCACAACTACAAATAAAAAACCTCTGCTTTTCAACTTCTGCAATTAGATTGTCACTAACTATAAACCCTCGTTGCTGTGTTAACTTCAGATGCCTTTTGAACTGTGGAGTCCTTTGCTTTAAAAAAAAAACACGTTGTCAAATGTGTTTCAGAATGCAGCTGATGAGTTTTAAATGCGGTACATGTTCTCCTACCATCAGGGTGGCCTTGTAACTGTGCTGGCAGTTCTTGTTACCAGTCGAGTGCCTCTCCAACAACTCGAATTTCACTTTTAAGCTCCATTGGTCTTGAAATGCAGCCACAAACGGTCACCTCTGGCCGGCGACCTCAGCGGGGACGACAATGTTCATATAATTGGAACCAGTGTCGTTTGTTTGCATGAGGGTTAGGGTTATTTCTCTACATGCTAGACCACATGCAGTACTTTTGCATGAAAACTTCATGTCAACTGTGTCTACAATACAAATGTTGCCATAGCGACGTTGTTGTAATTTACTGTTGCTAAAGATCGAGGGTGACTGCAGTTTTTTTTCAAAAGATTTTACCAGAACTTCATTTTTACTTTTTTAAACAAACATAATGTGGATTGAAATGTCAGTCAAGTAAGACCTATTTACTCTTAATTTAAGGGCATAGAAATTCAGAATTACATGTATTATCTAACTAAATTACTTATTTAAAACAGACAGTATTGGATGGGCAAGGGTGTATCAGACAGCTATTTAGCCATGACTTTTTTCCTGTAGCCAACTTAACTCATTTGACCAGAAGTACTGGTCAGAGTTACATTATAGCTGCCCTGCTAAGTCCAGCTTAGTTCAGTCTGACAGACTCTCCCTGCAGAAGCAGATGTCTGACTCTTAGGAGTGAAATGAGAGCAGCTTGGTCAAGCTGCTGGTACGCAAACACGAGTGGGATAAGTAGCTAGTTAACAGCGAGGGATGATCCTGCATTTAAATTTAAGGCTGTGCATTCAAGGCAAATAATACAAAAATAGTTTTGCAAAGATGCATATCCTTAAGAGACGTGCCCGCAATTACATTATCTAATTAAAAGCTCTTATCTCAAGCACTCTAGTTATTTTATTTCTCACTTAGTTATGACAGCAGGTTAATATAACCCCAGAGACTGGTCTTCTTACGACAGACAATAAACATTGAATACATTTTCTAAGAATTTAAGAAAAAGACAGCTACCCTGCTTGATTTGATCTCACCTCTTTTCCCATTAAGTAACACATTGTTTCGGCGTTTTTACAGCATTGTCCTGACAAATATTCCATAAACTAACAGTTAGACAAAACATTAGAAGAGCAGACAGTAATTACAATTGGTTTCCCAATTAATATATTCATGCTTCTCTCTGCACGATGAATAATCCCAATATTTTGATCTAAAATTTGATTTGGCTCTCAACAACAGCCATTTAAGATGTATTCTACCCTTTCCACACTAAAAATACAATCGCAGATAATAGCAATGATTTAATTCAGTGTTTTTTCAATCCCACATGCATTTCCAGCCCACCTTTGTTACAGCTGGCTTATTTTTTAATGTAATATGAGTCACCTGGTATGGTATATAATCACAGCCATTCTGAGACGAAATAATAAAAGGAAGTATGTGTTCAGCGGAGCATCAAAGTAGTGCCAGGGGTATTGTCGTTGGCGGCTCTAAATCATCTGACTCACGGCTCCAACTCCTACCCACAGCACGGATCAACCTGCTTGTGTTTCCAGTGTCATCATTCAGGACTGTACAGACAGCACAGGCAACATTCATACCGTAACGATGCCAAACCGCACAAAGGACAGAACTGCAAAGAGATATTTGCAGCAGTATGCTGACAGGAAGGCCGTAGCACAGTAGACGTTTTACAGTTTCTTCCTCCATCCATCTCCTCACACAATTTTCCATTCGCCTGTCGGTACATATTCATTCCTCTGCACCTTTTCATGCATTTTAAGCATGCAATTTGAAGATCGATGTGGAGAACAGCCCATCTGATTTGATCTCTTTATCTAACAGAATGTGACCAAAAGTAATATCTCCCTCTCACTCATGTAGCTTGCATTCAATTATTTGTACTTTGCAATTCCACTTCCACTCTGTCATTGTTGTCCTGATATTGAATGTTGATCAAATCTGCCCCCTTTTCAACTGTTAGTACTGAGCACTGACACGAAAGCTAAATTAAACTATGAATTGAAACAAAAATGAATGGAATATGAGTGACTTTATTAATGGTTTTTAGGAAAAGCAAAGCTGCTACAGCTACAGATTTGAAAGAAATATCTGAACAAAATCTATTTACATTGCAGAATTTTGTAAAAGTAGACACTTAAACCAGGACCAGGCTCAGAAAAATCTCAGAGAATATATGAAGATAGACAGCGGCCAAGGCAAATGCTGCAGCAATGTCTTCTTTGATGCACGGAGATCTGCTTTAACGCAGGGGGAAATAGCTTCCTGAAAAATCTGACACTGTTATTTTAAGACAGGCTGCCTTGTCGAGTGTTAAATGAATCCAAATCAATATGTGGAACACCAATAAACAAACCAAATCCACTTGGGCACTGTTAATGCCAGGTTGCTGCCATAAATATTCAGCTTCTGGGAGTCAATTTGACTCCTGGAAGCAGTGCACTTTCAGGGGACTGAGACACAACACTCCAGCTTGTGTGTGAACGAGCTCTGAGGTGCGACGCGTCGCTGCATTGATTGTTGACAGCGAGTGGCGTTGGGGGAGCAGAACTGAGCTGACAGTGGTTTTCATCCCTGCTCAGCTCTGCTGAAGGCAGTCCCAAACGGGTTTTACAGGTCTTTACAAGCGTGTTTTTTCTCTCGCTTAGAAAAGAAAAAAAGAATCTGAGCAAATGTACCACACAATCGACCTGTGAAAACTGAATGGGGCTACTCTGAAACTGTGCTGAAGAAGAAACCGGATCAGTCTCTGTATAGGAAATACTATAAATATGTCCCAATAAACCCATTTCAAGCAGGATAAATGAATCATATATTCCAGGTTTGTGATTTGTGTGGTTTTTTTCCTCATCAAAATGTCTTTGTTGCAAATGCATGTCCTTAAGGCTCGTTTTTCACACTAAAAAACCCGCACATAGCACAAAAAGATGAGGCGCCGGATGCAAGTCTTCACGGCAAAATCTGTGAGCCAACAAGCAAGAAGAGGGAAAATGCTTCTCATCAGCTTGACTGATGAGGTTTGCAGAGCAGTTAGCTGTGAGCCAAGCCTTTCTCCCCATCCTCTCCATCATTCGTCAGAGTGCGAGCAGAAGAATATAAAGCCACACCAGCGGAACAAGTAGGCAGCCTCTGTTGTAGACGCCCACTCAGACACATGCTTTTATCCTGAGGGGCTTTTAAAAACTAAAGCCCCTGAGGCACCCATTAATATCAGACTTTGTTAGATGTTTGGGTAAACTCAAATGTAATTGGATATTTTGTGATCCTGCAACAGGGGCACTCTGAACCCCCCCACTGAGTAACTCGTCAATAGCAACACTGAATAATCTCACCTGTGTCATGTGCGCATCAGCAATTAAATCTGCTAAAAGAAGTTACTGGGTGTAAATTATGTAAATGTCTTCTCTGTTCCACCTCGCTGTCCACCGGGGACCAAATGAACTCAGGGCAAATCGACTGGAGCTACAGAACACCCAAAGTCGTCAATGGAAATCGATGGGTTTTCAACACAGCACAAATCTATCAAGAAAATCTAATGTGCAGCCAAGGGCTCTTAAAATATATATCGAACTTAGGTAAAAAAAAATTGTCAAGAGGAGTCTCAATGAGAGTGTCAATAATCCAAGCATGTAAAAACACACAGTAGAGGAGGCACAAAGAAAGAACCCGGTCTGAAGTGAAAGCAGGGAGGGATGATGTGCCCTTTACACTCTGAAATACAACAGCGAATCACACATTCAAACAACACGCACAGGAAAACAGATGGCTTGTCAGGCGGGCTTTACTATTTTTAATCATTTTCTCTCTGCTTCTGAACTTTTCAGCGTGTAATCTGCTGCAGTTCCAGATATCAGCTCCAGGAAAACACAAGAAACCGGCGTGAGCGTGATTTTTCAAGGAAGACTTTAATAGGAAGTTTAATAATTCAGTATCAAAATGGTGGCATTGAAAGATGCTGGTTGGAAAACTCTGATGATGAGATATTTTCAAATATAAATATTAAGTGGCAGGGACCTTCTGCCTCTATCCTTGGGACCCAAATCTGAAGAGCTTGGTTACATTTTGCAAAGATATACTCAAACTATGATCACAATGCCAATGGAGGTTAGTGGAATTTAATACAAAAGTGTTTTCACAAGATCTGGTAGCTTGCAAATCTTTTCTACCCCCTGCAAATTAAACCTATAAAGGCCTTTCAAAAACAATTTAATGCGTTGATATCATCAATAATATTTGTTGAATATTTACTGTCAATCTCTTCAGACTATGAACTGACCTCTTTTTATGTTTGGGGCTGTTCTGTTTTAATACTATCCTCATAATTACTGACCAGGTGTCACAGAAAAAGTTTTTTTTCCCCTACTTAGTAGCGAGTTTTCCGTTTAGAGATTTCAGATGAGGAACAGTTTACCGTCTCAGAGAGGAGGGCCAGGACATGCGGGGCTTCTTCAGGCCGGGCCGCAGCTTCTCCAGGGTCCGGTTGCGGCACAGGTAGCGCTCGGTGTCGGAGTTGAAGCGCTGCTTGATCCGGATGTGGGTCCTGGGCTGCCGCCACAGATGCTTGGGCGGCTTGGCGAGCCCCGCGCCCTCCCGGCTCAGCGTGGCGCACTCCATCTGCGCCTCCAGTTGGGCCGCCAGCGCGTTTTTCTCGCCGTGGGCTTTCCGGATCGGGTCAGAATGAAAGCGTCGGGGCAGTATGAGGTGCCCCGGCAAACTTGGAGGGGTTGGGGGGTAGGTGGGGGAGGACGCGCACGCTTTACAGCGCAGAGGAGAGCTGCGCGCACGGCATGATGGAGCGCTGCTTTCCACGAGCTGGAGTGCTGAACCCACCGCGAGCTTCTGAGTCAGTATCAACTCTCCCCGTCTCTTTTCCCGGTTCCTGCCTCCCTCTTCTCTTATCTCAGCCCGGCGTGTCTCGTTTCCAGTCCATCTCTCCTTTTTATTGCGCTCTGCCTCGCCAGTTTCTCTCTCTCTCTCTCTCTCTCTCTCCAAAACCTCTCGCTCTGCGTCCCTTGGCCAGCTTCCTCCTGCCATTTCCATCTGTTTCCCTGTCTGTCGCTGTCTTAACTGACAAACTGCCAATTTGGATCATTACACAACGTTATGCTGTTCTTAAACAGAGCTTGTTATGCTGGAGTCCAGAGGAATTTATGTTGAGCATCTATTTCTCCCCTTATTCAGTTCCAGACACAAATAGTTTAAAGAATGAATGAATCTAAGTTTCTGATCAGTTTCACCTAATAAACCGAGCAGAGTTTTACTGGTCAGCATAGATGACACCAATTCTGACCAAAAAAAAGTCAAACGTTTTAAAGCGTAAACAGTTATAAGTCCTAAAGTTGAGGACAGCTAACTTTTATGCCCTGTGCATTTATACAATGCCACGTCAAAACATTTGGATTGTAAAAGTCGGCCCCCCAAAATATTTCACTCGTATCTGAAGAGAAAATGCTTTTGTTACGGCTTCATAACATTCTGACAGGCATTTTGGATAATTTATGTTATACAGTTATTGAAATAAAACCGTAGCCTATCGAGCACTGACCATCTGCAGAGTGTGCTGTCACCGAGTCCAGATTGCAGTTTATGTGTCGATCTAATTTGTTCACTTGCAGACTGGCCAAGTGGGTTTCAAAAACTGGCCGAAATATTGAATCACGAGCCATTCCCAATGCCGAAATGAAAAACACTGTCATCTTGTCTTAATGTAAATGTTTATCTCTCAAGGGATTAGAGCTTTTTTAAAAGGGACGCCTCGAAGAGATGTGAGCCAAACCAGGCAAGGATGATAGAAATTACATGAAAACAGTGACTTTAGAAGTCATGGACCTGTAAATTAGCATGGTAGATCAATACCGAGGAATACAGCCTTTAACACACTGTAAATACTGAAGACAGCAATAATTTCTGATATTATTTTCTGGATGAATTGGGTGAAACAGACTTGTACTAATCTGGCTCCATCAGGAAGAAACGAAAAGAACTTAAAATTGTCCAAACTACTGGAAGTCTACAAATCCTTCTCACAATTTTGGAGGGAATTCGTTGGCTAAATCATCCTTGAACAAGATTTCCATCCAAAAAGAGTTCATGTACGAAAAACTGAATATTATTATAAAATAGAGTTCACCAGTTTCTAATGCCCACACACATATATATACGTGCCGTTTCTAAATGTAGAACCAGGGGGAATGTTTATGTCTAGACACAAAGGAAGCAAAGGCAACAGGGACACTCAGAGCTGTGACTTCTCCTGCTGCAGTAAATCCCTCTCATTATCACCTGAATACATAAATGCATTCAGCATTACTCTTTGTGGTAAGATGCTTGCGTCATTGTCTCATAAAAAGCTTGACTTCTTCAAAATGGAATCATGCTCCTTCTTTTTTTCGTCTCTCTCTTCAGTGAGCCTCTGCACTGAGTCTGAAATAGCAGACCGCATCACACAGAGCTAATGAGCTGGAAAAGATCCATCAGCTCACCTCAAAAAAGAAAAGCACATTTTCCATGGCTGTGAGTGATCTATCAAGCATAAAAGAAAACACATGGCTGGTGGGATGGATGTGCGTTCATTCTCCAAATTAGCAAAGCAGGTTTGGAGAAATAACAGTCTGATGGGGACAGAAGCTAAAGGTTGGAACACATCTATTGGGACGATCATTTATAAATGTCAGCTCAGTCCTGAGGGTAGATATTGTTAAAACTCCCCATCACTGTGGGTGACAGAGTGGATTCAGGTTATTCATGAAGGCTTGCTTCTTCCATCCTCTAGCTGATGAGATTTTTTTTCTTTTTCTGTTGAGTTGAAATAAAACCGAACACAATTTCTCCGAGAAGGATTTCTTGAAAAGGTTAATGCTTTTTTAGTGACTGAGGACAGGTGTTCCAAAGATGTCCAACATCAAAAAACAAAAAAAAACTTCAGAAAGTATCAGATCAACTTAACAGCTCAAAATGAAGACACAGAACTGATTGTCTTTAACTTTTTAGTAGACACTTCCCGGAGGCCAGATAAAACTCAGGTAAGCTGTTCAAACCCATAGGGGCTAATTATAACATGCAAAGAATCCCGGAAACACAGGATTTATTTTCTGACAATAAATCCAAAAGACAAACATCTGAATGAGCTGTCATGAGGCAGAGGGGGTGTTTGCATGTGTGTGCGTGTCACTGACCGGTGCTCATCGTGGCTGGCTAGCGCCCGGCTGTACAGCACCTCCAGCCGGTCTAACGGCAGGCCGTATGCTGCAGATGGCCGCCGGTTGTCGCACCCGTGGTCCTGACACGAGTGTCTTCTGCTTATGGGAGGCAGCAGCACAGTGCCGGAGAAACGGCGCCGCACCACGTGGTGGAGAGCCGGAAGAGACTCCCGCCGACACTGCAAACCAAAAGACAGCTTGTAAGAGAAGGGGTCCAGATTTCACCGAGAGCGAACCTTAAAAACAAAAAGCCCTCCTGAAACCAACCAAGGCATGAAAACACACTGTCTCACTATGCAATTCCCAGTTCAAACAGCGGCTAGATTCAAATGACAGAGTTAGAAATATTCTGGTCTAATCTCCTCACAACAAATTGTACCTAAACAACTGCTACGGGCCCCTTTTAAAGTTATGGTATTGAAATTCACAAAGCTGGAAAAGTGAAGGAAAACATTTTAAAGTGGGCATTAAATTGCAGGAACACACTGTCATTTCCATTCCCTTGCTTAGAAACAGTAAGAGAAACCAGGAAAGTGTAACATTTCAGAGCTTTTTACCAGTCAGAAGCGCTCACAGCTTCATTGACTGAGTTGACACCACTGAAATGGCCTAATCTTGTTGCCTCTCCCCTGCTGTTGACACGCCACATATGTCATGTGCAGATCTTGTTTAGTAAGTCTTATTAGCAACACGCAATCTTGAGTTCTTGCATCAATTTTCGATGAAGAGCTTCTGTTTATTAGGATTAGATGAAAGATTACATAATTAATAAGATTACTGTGTAATAGTGGAATGAAGATGGACAGAAACAATTAAATTGTTAATTGGAATGAATTTCATTAAAAATAATTGGTCATTAACGTTTTATGGTCGTGATCAGAAATCTTAATGGCGTGTAATTAGAAATGAGCAATATTTCAAAAGTTTGCTTAAATTTGCTTAAAAATGAAGAGCTCCTTCTTTTGTTTCGGATGGTTTACTCATTCAGACAACTTGCGATAAGTTAGGAAATAATTAATTCAGAATGACGACACGTTTTTTAATAAATTGTCATCCGTTTAAATTAGTACTCTATTAATAAAAGGGACTCTTTTTCCAAACTTTGTTGTGCATTTCCTTCTAATTAGATTGAGCATGTTTGCTAACATACTATATTGAGACCAGGGAGAACGCTAGAATTTATGACAGCGCTGCCAGCGATCTACAGGCTCGTGTTTACTCTTTCTCTCCGGGAGCTGGCTCACACAGCCAGTCTGATCCGAAAAAACTCTGGATCAGGATTCTGCTCGGCTGCGCTACATACCCATAAAAACAATGCGTAGTTTAATCAAAGATATTGAATAATAATATAATAAGTTGTGTAAGATATACACGAGGACACGCCATCTGTTACTGTTACTATGCATTTACTAAACACGTTTGTGGGTCTGCGCATTTATGACTTTCATAGATCAGATAAGAAGTGTCGCCATTTGAAGATAGATTCTAAGATCATCCCTGTCACAATAACGAATAGTTCAATAAAAAAAAAAACAAGTATTGAATTCATTTTGAACCCGAATGTCTTAGTTGGGGCACATGTGTTGTCTTCAAACTCAGTCCTCAGGGCATACTGCAGAGTCAGCACAAATAATGGTCACATTTGACACTAAGTAAGTAGTTTGTTTGTCTTCTTGCCCAGGCATCAAATTGGCTTTTTTGTTTGTGCGTGCTCTCAGCAAATCCATTTAATGTCCAGTGATGCAGAGCAAATTGATAAGACAAGGGGCAAACAGACAGCAGCTTTGTCTGGCTGACAAACAGCCCTCCGCGTCTGCTTCCTTGTATACACAGTAAATAACCAAAATTACTTCTTCCCATTGATGTCAAATTAGACTTAGGTGAGCAAGAAAAAAAACGCGTGCACCTCGAAATCCATGTCCCTTTTCGCCACTTTATCAGGGTTATTTGTGCTTCGGTTGGGTTCTGAGAGTTGACTTCGGTGAGAAGATGGATATCGATCCGCCATCCGGCTCTCCGGTGCAGTAAAGCATCAAAAACAAAACCTGAGTGCCAGCCCTCGGTCCTTCCGGGCTCACAATACACACCCGTCATCACTGACTGTCTCTGCATCCTTTGATTATTGTGCTTGAACACTGGTTGTTTTAGCCCGGTCCCCACTAAGAAAATAGGGCCTTTGTACAGGAGATGTGCGACACAGGTAAATCTAAGTTACCCTCATAGAGTGGTTAGTATGAAAGACATTTTCAGAAGTGCGATTTACCCTTGATCCAGTGACAATGGAATTGACCACAGCTCCTTTTTGGTAGTCTTACTGTTGTCTGGTCACAGTGGGAAACAGGTGTGTACACTTAATAGTCCACTTAGGAAGGCTACAGAACCCTTCCATTTATTTGAAGCATCATGGTGGCTTAAATGGAGAGGGGCGTATAAAAAGAATCTCAGTGAAAGTGTTGTCCCTTTTGTCGAAATTCTCATAAAGTTAGAAAATATGCAGCCATTCCTCTTGAAAAGTAAAGAGTAGATCGTGAAATACAAAAAAATATGCTAAGCATCGTGATGCTTGATACGGCTTAGGTGAAAATGAAGTTAGGAGGAGTCATAACATAAAATATGTGCTAAAGGCGATGGTAGCAATGCCCTGTTAAAACACTATAGATTACATCTGTCAGATCCAGATCAATCTCTCTTTTTTTTTTCAAAATACAACAGAATGACCACACTTAGCTTTACTTTAGCCTCACTTTATACATTTTATGTGTATAAACACAACGGGACAGTAACAAAGACCTGAATTTACTGACTCTTCTTTCTGATAACTGTCCTCCTCACTGTGGTATTGTGTTTGGATTCACAAATCAAATGTAGTTTGAAGTTTTTTAGGTCTGTGACAGTTGTAAATCATTCAGCATCACTAATGGGATTCTGTGTTCATAACATTCAGAGACTTGTTTACAGTCAAACAGTGGCGTGACGATACGAACCTTCTCTAATACCATGCCGCAGTTATGAAAACTGTTATTTGTGTTTACGTGGAGGTCAACTTTAACCTGGTTATCCAAGAATAGCTGACACATTTACACATATGCACCTGCATGTGGAAACTCATTTCCTCTCTTGTGCTGACCTGATTTTTTTGAGACAGAAACATATTTTTCTTCTCGTTTTTTGACTGAGTGAAGACCTACGGCTTGTGATGCTTTAGCTCCTCTGCCAAAACTGCTTTTCTCTGCATGAAGAACACAGAAACGACACTGATCTAATACTTTCCCTCGGAAGAAAATACGACATTTTCACCCGGCGGCGGCATCGCATAACTTCATTTACAGCAGCACCTCTCCGGTTTGCTTCGACATGTTTCCTCGTTCATTTCATTTCGAGTGTTGTGTTTTGTTATTCCCGCTCCCTCCCGCGGACCCGAAGCAGAGGGGAAGCAGCTGGCTGTGTAATCACCTGACCCATCACCCGCCATGCCACACAGTGGAAGTGAGAATGAGACGGAGGCAGTAAAACCAGCCCGGTCAGACGGGTGCGGCATATTCTCAGCAGGCTGCCGTGCACATTTTGTCTCCGCATTGATGGGGAGCGCGGCGCCATATCGCAGCTCCTGACTCACGGCCCCCCAAAGTGCCCGTCATATGTTCAGCTCAGTGTGGCACGGCACGGCGAAACCCAATCCCCCAGGCCTCGACAGCGTCAGGTCCCGGAGTGGAGGCCCGACACAGCTCGGTTCAGCCCTTATGAGCGGTGCGCAATACCACAACACATCCCTCAGCCGTGCCTCTGCGACTGGATTAACCATTCAAACACGAGGCCACAGCCCGGGTGTGCAGTTCTCGACAGTAGGGAAAGGATCACCTACGCTGACGCCTATCTGCCGCTGCTTTTCAAGACAGAAAAACTACCTTTCACTGTCAAATAAACACTGGCTGTCATCCTCGTCATTTGGATCCAGACGCATTCCATTAATCTTTTCTTCTACCAGACAAACAAACGGCTCGATTCATAACTCAGCCTCTTGTGTGCAGAATTAAGGAAGATTGTTTTTTCAGTGGAGCAGAGGGCTTCGGGAGCTATTCGATATAATGGCTGGTTTGTCTAACCATGTATGAAAAGTGATCATTTTTGAAGGACAGGCATGCCGCTTCAACCAAAATGTATTTAAAGTCTAGCACCATCGATTTTACACTTGATAACCATCTGCTCTGAGCAGCATTGGCAAACTAATTTATTATATTACCATTATTATTATTATAAGCATTTACTAAAACAAGCAGGAAGAGTACAGACACAGCTGGGCTCTGCATCATAAAATTGTGTCGGTATAATCAGAGATAATGAGAGTATTTTACAGGAAACGGCAATCTTTCATGACCTCATGTCAGCAATCAAAGCAATCGCTGTCTTTCTTAGTGGAAAGAATGAAATCAATCCATCAGGACGGGGAGAGGAGCAGGGCTGCACTGCTCTTCCTGCTGGGACAGCAATCTGCGAGCATTCCACAGAGAGCCAGAGGACGTCCGTTACCCCGAACGACTGCAGCGTGGCACACGCACTTACCTGTGTGCACGATGCAGCACGCAGGTGAGCGCACGCGATGTGCATCGCTATGAGAGTACAAACACTCCACAATCGCAGTTCTTCATCTCAAACCCCTCAAACTGCTTCGAAAGATGTGAGACGCGATCAGCTTCCATGGTAGATATGTTTTTTTTTTAATCAAAGCTGATCATTTCCACACAGAACTCCAAAAGTTTGACTTGTGCATCACTAGATATATAAAAAAGCTGCTGTACAGATGTTTAAAGATGCAGTGAAGAGGCCATAGAGGAACAGAATGAGCGGGGCATTGGTCCAAAAGACACAACTCTGAACATGATACCTGTACATCTGTGTGCTGGATCTGTGGACTAAATACATGTCCACGCAATGACATGGTCCCATGGGAGAAATAAATTCAATGAATCTTACTTATGAGTCTTTAGAATATATTTCTTGAACTTTGCTACAATATCCTAACCTCATAGCAATGTTAGCGCATGTTGCTCATGTTCGATCAATCACCAGCTGATGCCCCCAGACTGCAAGTTTATAAGACTTTTTGACCGTCACTGGGTCACTGTGCTTCATAAAACGTTCACAGAATACATGAAAATGCGCCACGATGTCTTAATACAGGCATTTACGGAAAAAGTGTTTTGTGAAATGCCTCTCCCTTCTCTATGCACAACTGGTTTTGATTAGACTCTCCATGCGTGTATTTGTGTGCGTGTGTAACTGTCCTCCGCCACTTTATTAACTGTGAACAAAGCCCTGAAGTAAAGATAAACCTTTTACGACTGAAGGGCAATCAGAACCCAGTCCTCGTCCGACGCACTGACGTGTTGCACAGACGGAGGCTGGCATGTCACCTCCAGCTTATCGCAGCCACAGCCCCGATAAAAAGCCGATAGGAGGGGTGTGTGCGTGTGTGTGCACAGGAGGGGAGGCCTTTCATCTTATTTACCTGAGGCCTCGACATCGATGATGGTTAGGTGTTGCAACGGCAAGTCGGCAGCTGAAACAAAGACAGATCAGAGAGACGGGGCGTTAGGGTGGCATCACACATACAGACGACGTTGCAACGAAACAGCAACATAAAAATAAAAAAATAATTATAACAGAAGGTGCAACAGGAATCAATTTATCAACCCGCGTTCAAAGAGACACACATTTCATGTTTCTGTTTGAGAAAGAGAGAGAAAAAGCTCCCTTTAACCATTTAGGGTACAATATGTAGAAATATAACAGGGATGAAAGTGGATAAATAAAATGCTGGTTTGTTTATTGTGAAGCCTTCCTCAAGCCGACACAGGCTCACAAAATCTAAGCTATCACAACTGTCCCTGGTTGTGCATATGCCTGTGGAGGCAGAATGAACCCAAACTGAACGTTAAAAGAATACGTTTTTAATTTAAATGGCCCGCAGTATGTGAAAGCGAAACACACTGACACTCCATGAAGAGCATCGTCCCCCTGAGTGCTGCTTTTTACACCCATCCAACCAACAGAGGGCCTGAAACCCTGACTTCACTCTACGGCTGCGTCACACACTGACAACCTGTCCGCATCACAGCTGTCGCGGTGAGGTGTGACAACACGGGTTGTACTAGGACGAGTGTCCTATTTGGTGCTTTTGATTGAACAGTCTACCTGGTCAACAGGGAATACAAAGCAAGGGAGTAATCCTCGTTTAATCTGGTAAATTATAAGAGAGAATTTTTAAGTGAACGTGTGTTGTGAAGATTTAAAAAAAAAAAAAAAAAAAGCTTAATCTGGGCACTTATGGGATTAAACTCAAGGAGAAAAAATTAATAGTTGTGCATTCTGTGTGTGGTGATACAGTATGTGACAAACTGGAAAATGGCTTCATAATTACCAGTTTCCGATTGTCCGTAGCCTCAAAGATAGTTTTATCTGTATGTTTTAAGTTCAAACTTTGGAAAATATAGTTATATAAATATACTTTCTATCAAATGCCTCTTCATGTTCCACTTTGAACCGGCAAATAGGAGAAGCAGCTATTGAGTCATTCAACATTATCTGTGGTACAAGTGAGGAAGGTTTCAATTTTCAGAAAGAAAAGCCAAAATCGGTTAACTTCAGGACAATTGATGACGTGTGGTGTGGTGCCAAAGGAACCTGTGATTGACTTGTCAGGAGTTGAGCTCATTCTTAGAAGGGACGCAGAATGCAGTATGAAGCTTTCCTAAAAGTTTAATCTTTTGACAGTTTGATGAAATCCTACACCTCCTTTTCTTCGAGTTAAATACCGACTTCTTATTGGTCTAAAACAGGGGTCACCAACCTTTTTTAAACGGAGGGCTACTTCATGGGTATTGAGTCACACGAAGGGCTACCAGTTTGATACACTCTTCTCAAATAATACATTTCCTCAATATGCTTTTAGCTATACTTTATTAATAATCATTAATGATACTCATTTGTGACAACAGTGACAACAAAATTGGAAACATATCAATATCCACCACTTTATCTCTATTTATCTCAGCAACTGTTAACTTTTCAAATGATCACTTCATTTACATAGGAGTTTTCAATTTCACTCATTTTCACTAGCCACTGACAAAACCTTTTAACAAATCATGAACTATGTTGCACCATGTTTCAAAAAGTTATCAATTATCTAATGTTAAAGAAAAATCAACTCACATATTAAAAAGAAATCTGAAATCTCATGACCAAATCTTTAACAGATTGGCATTGCATGCTGTTCACCAGTGCATTGTAATCTGGTGTGTAACTTGTCACTGCAACTGTGAGTGCATGTTTCAGATGTGCTTGTTCTGCCCGTTTCCGGTGGCTAGTTGGCATGCTAGCTTTTGTGGTGAAGTGAAGTGTCTCTCCACATTGTGCCGCTTTGCCGTCGCCACAGTTTCCCCGCAGATCAGACACACGCAGGTTTCTTTTACAGTTGTAAAAGAGAACTCCTCCTCCCATTCGTTGTGAAAGTGATAAGTTTTCTTTCGTTTTTCTCCCATGTTTTTGGGGTAAGAAAGTGCACCCATCTCCGCTGCGCCCGCTAGCTTACTCTCCACCGACACTGGTTTTGTTTTGTCACGTGCACAATACTGACCTTTGAACTAGAGAAAACTTAAACTTAATATATAATGAACATATTTTTAAGATATTGTCATTTTAAATCAAATCTATATGAATGCAAGTGTTATTAAAAAAGAATAGCAACGGAACAAAATTAAATTTTAGACGCTGCTCACTATTGAGTTGAGCTATTTTTAGAACAGGCCTGCGGGCGCCTCGGGTGGTCCGTGCGGGCGACCTGGTGCCCGTGGGCACCGTGTTGGTGACCCCTGGTCTAAAAGCACTCTGGCCCCTGAAATGCTCTACTATAAGTCACATATCTTCAAATTTTCAAAACCACCATGCAGAGTGTACTTGGACATTTCGGTCTGGTTGTTTTCAGGTCTATCATTTCTCAAAATAATGACAACTTGCCTTTGCTCTGAGGGGAGCTGACTTTTGCTGTGGCGACGGGGATGCTGGGTTTCTCAGAAGTGCGACATCAACGGCAAAAATCTTCCAAATGACCTCAGTAATTGTCACCACTCACGTCTCGCTATCAGCTTTATGCACGGGTGCTTTATTTAGTGGCTTGATGCCGGCGGTGTGATTCATTGTTATTATTAATAGACGCATTTGTTCATTATGTGTGCTTTAAGAGGGGTTCGCTGACAGGATCAATCAGTGAGCGCTCAGATCCAATGAGTTTATATTTATCGATTCATTTAAAAAAGGCACTGGGAAGGTTGTATAGCGAATATTTAAAAAAAAAGATGCTCAAAAAGCCAAATTACAGCCGCAGTATCACCCTTTAGGGGACTTTTTATGGGGAGTTGTTGTTTGTTGCTGTTCTTTTTTTTTTTTATTGAAGAGCAAGTTTGCATATCATCATGATCTCCCTCCCACTGTTTCTCTGCCACTTGTACAAATGTCCTTTCAGTAGTTTGAAACCTTCCCTCTCTTTTGCATGATTCCAGTTTCTAAATTTCCCCTTCGGGGATGAATAAAGTAATCTATATCCCTAAAGTTTTTTCTGGGTTCTCTCAGCTCTCTGGGACTGCTGTGAAATGGCATTAACAGCCAGTAAAAAAACGCCAGATAGCGAACCGTCTCGTGCCGCCGTCTTGAGCTGAGCCCTCCGCCCTTGGACACGATGGAGCCGGTGATGATTAACCACACGAGGAGCGGCGTGCTTCTTGAGTTCCCTACATCAGCCACCATAAAGTGACCGCCTGAGGCGTCCTGCGATACCACATTCACGGTGACACACAGCAGATAGGTGATAGGCTTGTTTTCGAGTTGATAAGGCCTTCCAGACGTCCAAAAGCAGCCCCCACTGCAGCTCCACGCAAAGACGCGGAGAAAACGTGACTCACGACCTCCAGCACACACCTCCACGAATCATAGCTCTCATTATTGATGCTCCTGGGGCGGCTGCTGCTGGCCGGGACATGGAATGAAGCACGGAACTATCTGTTCAGGGTTACGCCTTTATGAAAGAGAACTAAAGAACATTTATTCCAACTGCCCCAACAGTACAATTTAATAAAAGGGATCAATAAAATTTCATCACTTAATAAAGTCTTTTGAGCAAACGGCAAACTCCGGCTGTAAAGGTTTTATTTAAGTATTAAAAAACTGAAATTCATTCAGTTCCGAATTGTAATTTATATGCTTAATTACAAAAGTAGTAAAGCCCTACCTTTCTAACTTTCAAAGCAATAAGTGTTCTGAAAGTCCCTAAAGTCATTCATTTAAGTCTGTAAATTCCACAAAAAAAACAACAAACAGGCTTGTTATTTTGCCAAACAATCTCATCTTGTTATTAGTCTTTTCAGAGGCAGTGACAAGCCAAATGCCCCTTTGCTGTCAAATTACTAACACAGACCAAACAAGCAGATTTAGGCGTTCAAACGCTCGTGGAAAGTAATGAACAAAAAGCACTGGATCAGCCTGCCATCCAGTGGACGCAGAAGGGACGGTTGGCTGTTTTATTCTGAATGAACGTGATCATACTGAGGAAGTCTCTCACAGAAGAGAAACGGGTCCGACTGAAAATCTTTTTAAACTAGTGCCAATTTTTTAGGGCTCGTCCAAATTGGAAAAATTCCTCTCTGAGTGCGAAAGAAAACAGTGAACGAGATTCACCTGGAAGGCCCACAAAGCTCATTTAGGTTAGACGGAGGACAAAAAGACCCACTGGTGTACTGACACAAGTTTTTCTCAACCTAAAACTTCTGAAAAGATAAGATCACAACTACAAGAAGGATACAAGCACAGATGAGAGACTGATCTAATAAAAGTTAAGGCGGGTAAAAAAGTTACACTCAGCAATGCCAGCACTGTGTTTTTTTTTCTAACAGGATGGTCTTAAAACAATACTGAAGTGTGCACAAATAAAACACACACTTTTCTCATACCCCACAAAACACAATCATCAAAAGCTTTTGCAAAAAATAAGTTCACAAAATCACGAAACCTTATCAGACCACATCGGTAAATGACAATACGTCCAATGGGATGAGGACATAAAACTATATGCCTTAAAAAAGAAGAAGAAGAAGAAAGAAACAGAAATAAAGAAAACCTGTCTTTGTCAAACAATGAGGAGACGTTGTGTCTGTCTGGGGTCACAAAGAAGGAGTGAAGGAAACAGATAGGGAGGAAGGAAGGAGATAAGGGGGGGGGATGCGTAAATATTTTGGGGAGATACATTCCATGTTGCTCTACTCATGGAGATGAGCTATTTCATGAGTCCAACAAAATTAAGAGCAATAAACAACAAACTTGAATGCGAGGGTTCAACTGACATAAACATCCTTGGAACAACATTCTAACATTATATTTCAACGAGTCTGCTGGTATAAGCACCATCAACTTCCACAGAGGTACGTGGCACATTTTAATGGAAATAATCTTCCAGAAAACAGACGATTGAGTGACAGAGACTCTTTTAAAGCAGGTCTGACAGGGAAATCTGCCATTTTCTGAGGATTTCTCGTCACATTTTCGCTGGAAAACGGAGCCTTTTAAACACGAGAGCTTCCGATCGGATCGCATCTTCCGTCCCATCACAGTTTTTTAAAAGTCTGGAGGCAAATTTGATCGACTTCTTTTCACTCACCGGATCGTCCGGCTGTCTTCTCTCTCTCTCTCTCTCTTTTTCCCTCTCTCGGGGCTGTCCGTCTGTGAGGTGTTGGTCATGTAACCCTGCCGCACTTATCGCCTTTTCCCATTTTTTTATTGCGGCGGTTAATAGTTGTCTCCTTAGACTTCAAACTCTGCAACTTGCAGGGCTGCATGCCCGGTGCCGTCACGATGACGTTGGCGACCTGGCCACATGACAGGAAGTGTACCACTGGCAAGTAAACAGTTTTACTACGCCGTGGTGCACGAGGTGCGCCCCTCGGTTCTCTTGTCCTTTGTTTTTGCGCAGAGCGCAGTCCGTGCGGCACACCCACGCGAACGAAAACGCACGGACACCTTAGCACGTCCCTTTTCCCGGACCAGAAAACTTATCAGAGGCTTTTTTGCCCCCCCTCCACCTTTTTTTTTCCTGCGGGAAAACTGTCCGTTTTGGGTTTTATGTTCATAATGGAGCGAAATAAAACAACCAGAAAAAGCTGTGGACTCAACTCTGACCAAAACCAAAGTGGTAAAACTTGTCATGAAGATATTTATCTAAGTAATGATAGGTAATAATAGTAATGATAGGTTTTAAAAAAACAGTTTTTCAGAATAACAAAAAAAAAAACACTATACTGTATACTAAACTATTTTAAAAAAATGTGAAGTGAAACGTCTCTCTTTACATTAATATCAATACATTCAGAAGTCCAGCAATTCTACACCCCTTTTCTGTCTTAGTTAAAAGGTAAATCCCCCACCATTACCCTCTATGGGGTGAGGGACTGTCTCATACATTTGCCTGTCTCATCTTGTTTTTTTTCCCAGGTGTCTCAGTAATGACCACAAGATCAAAAACAAAGACCCAGCACACACCCCTATGCTGGCCCTCAACCTGTTCGGCCACAGTCATTTTACCGGTTTCACCCTTTTTTGAGTAATTGACACCAACAAGCCCTGCAGACACAGTGCTTTATCTCTCACTGAGCAGGAAAACATGCCACGTTCACATGAGGGGGTGGACGACAGGCTGCGGGAGGCTGTTGGGCCACTCCTCTGACATCGGCTAAAATATTTGAAACATTTTAACGCGAGGTAGCAATTCTAATAGAACTGGGAAAATTTCAAATTGAACATTTTGGAGAGAGAATTTCATCATTTATTATTTTGTAAACATTACAGCTATGAACTCTACAGCTGTCTGAGGTGGTGTGGAAACTTAATAAAGAGGATACCACCGACAAACCAGCACTGATTTATCACAAGCGGAAATCACCGGTATAAATGTCTAAATATGCCCACTCACACGCTGGTTATTGAAAGAGCTACAAACAGCACCTTTGTCACATGTGGAAATGAAAGTGCGAAGACTCATTTTACGCGTGGGGTTAATCACTTTTGATGGTTGAAAATATGTAACTGGAAGAATGATAACAAGCAAAAAGGAGGTCAGGGGAAAAAAATCAGTTTCAGATGAGAAGTTGACAAGAGTCTGCATGACTCACACCTCAGATTAGATATGGATAAACTCCTGAACACATCTTTTTGCAAAGAAACCATTTTTACTTTCACATAAATTACAGGGAGAGCAGATCAAGAATAATCAGAAGGAAAGGGAAGGTTGATCAGGGCAGCAAAGGCCCCATTTCAGGTACCTGAGAATTATCTCACTCCAATCAAAATATTAGCTATGCATTACACAAACAACTACTGTCTCTTTTTTCTTTGATTATCCAATTAAAGGTGATGTTACATTTGTAAAGTCAGTGTCAAAATGTGAAAATAAAATAAAAAACTTGCACGTAAAAGCAATTTAACACCTTCAAAACAGGAAATGTGTCTTAATTTTTGCTTTGAACGCTCAAATCAAATAGTAGAGTTACGCAAAAATCATAAATATAACCCAAAATGTATGTCATATTTTTAGAACTAGCACGATAATTTGATTGTGCTTCAGACTAACTCAATTTGGTCACCAGCAGCAAAGTGAACGGGTCAAAGCTTGTGCAAAAGTCTACCACTAGCTTTACAAAAGTGCTATAGGAAAGAAACATCCATTATCGTCCCGTAAAGTGGAGATTCATACATATATTTATAAATAGATATAAGGGGCATGAGTCTGTATTTGAGGCTGGAGTCACTGCTGGCTGTTGTGGAATACATTCCTGCGCTTTTCTGGCCAGAAACCTCGGAGTAGCAGAGCAGACAGCCCTCCTCCTGTGTCCTCCGTGTCCCGTGAAGCCTCTGATGTCATTTTGAATAATGCGCAAACGGAGACTCTTCATTCACTTTGCCCTGGAGAAAGGAGAGAGAGGAGGAATGAAAGAAAGTAGACACAACAACCAAGCCAATTATGGTGAACCTCAGCCAACGTGGCATCATGACGCCCCGTAACAAAATCGTTTAGAGAACGAGAAACAACAAACCGAGGGGGAGGGGGGTCACTGTAAAGGGGGAAAACTGCTGACCTCTGCAGCAAGGGTGGTATTAGAAGTCTTACCACAAGAACATACCACAGCTGAAAAAATATCTTAATTCGAATTCTTCAAATAGACATCGAAGATTAATTACTTCAACGTAGGGCCCCTATCACCTTTGATGAACGGCAACATAGGAAAAAAATTCTATATAAATCTGTTCCTCATTTTAAGGGTAATCTTGCAAACCAAGAAAAACAACCAATTACATAACCTAATTTTAGGTGAAAATCTATGGTGTATAAGCTTTCTATTCAAATGTGGGTCTCACCCAAATCGGCCTCAAATAGATATTTTGAAAAATGGTTCAAATCTGAAAATGGGTTTGTTTCCGTTGAGCTGGGAAAACACACGTTAGGCAAAAATGTGTTTACTTTTGGATGAGTTTTTCAGCTGGTATGCATTTTCTTTTTTTTTAACATAATCTCTCTTTATTAACATAAACAAAACAAAGGAACAAATAGGTCATCAAGTACCCACCGACACACACACACCGTCCTTTACTAGCCGAGGGCATACAGTCGGCCATTTTCAACAGCTGCCTCGTCATTTATTTACCAAGCCAGCTTTCTTTCCCTTATTACATGACCATTTTGCAAAATCGGCTGCTTTCCTCGCTCATTGTAGGTTATGTGTCCGGCTCGTTACTCTTTCTCTGTTGCACCCTGGTCCAGCGATACGTTATGAAACGCTTTACAGCCGCTGTATGTTTATGACGAAGATTTTCCCTAACAGAGCAGTCTGGTGCAAACCAGGCAGCAGCTTCTCACATATTTGTGATATTAAGAGGTATTAATTCTAGATAATTCATTTCTGCTCTTTCTCTTGTCCACGTGGTGTCATTGAGCTACCAGTCTGAGTGTTACACAGCTGCGGCCCTTGTAAATTCAAGGCGTTTTCCACCTGACTCAGCAGTTGTTTTCATTTGGTTGAGAAGTTCATGATCACTCCTTAACCTGAAACGACATCTGAACTCTCCAGGATGCTGATGGAGTCCGAATACCTGTCGCCAAACGGATGGAGGGCTTATGATAAGCCCTCACTTCTAAAGAAAAGCTTAGTCATGACATGTGAAGCACACACAATGTGCTGTTAACGTTCTCACACGCTGGCATTTCAGTCAGACATCCTGTTTGCGTAAAAAGGGAGAGCAGCAAATCACCGTGCTCGCTGCCGAAGGGAAAAAGGAAGAAAACACCACTTGACGACTGAAATTTGAACCGCGGGAGATGATAGTTCAAAGACTGCGTAGTTCCCAGCATCATTCTTTCCTCCTGTCGCGCAGTTTCTACATACGTAATAACCGACAACAGTCGACCTCATCCAACAAAATCACAGGGCACAGCTTTATGCATCCCTCATCGCTTTGCTAATGCCATCCTTAATAATCATTAGCACTGACTGTCAAATCACAGAATGAACTGGAAAAAATATTTGAAACCTTTAACGTTGCACAATGAATTTTTAGGGGACAGATTCCACTTGCCTCACTGAGTCATCCATAAACTGAAGTCTATTCATTGTTCTGTGAGTTTAGTTCAATCAATTACATAAACCTTCTCAGTTCAAATGCAAATAAGTTAAATAAAGACTGAAATCAGATTGAAATGATCAATAATCAGTTGAATGGCTCCAATCGAAATAAGTGTTTTCTGGCTCACCAGGGACATTTCCTCCAGCCTCTCAAAGTTGGCACCGGGCGATTGGATGCACCTGACCGTCAGGACCACCAGGACCAGAGTCAGGACGATGCAGAAGATGCAGATGACGGCCACCAGGCCGGGGTTAGCTGCCAGGTCCCCCGATCCTCTGCCATCTGAAAGAGCCGACGGAGCGATATGAGCAGGCAAAAGTTATCCACCAGTCGTTCCTAACACAGCAAAGTTTACGCCACACAGCAGGTGACGGGACATGATGCTGGACGGCTGCGTTATCTAGAGCAAAAATAGATCCTTTCTTTGCTAAATGTATGTGGTTGTATCTTGGTTAATGATTTAGTGGAGTTAAGATTATTGTGACTCTCCTG
The DNA here is from genome assembly GCA_013363375.1 of Menidia beryllina. Classification (NCBI taxonomy): domain Eukaryota; kingdom Metazoa; phylum Chordata; class Actinopteri; order Atheriniformes; family Atherinopsidae; genus Menidia; species Menidia beryllina. The sequence goes on from JABUIW010000023.1 coordinate 5,286,336, forward strand.
ACATCCAAAACAAGCCAGCGAAAGAACTTTCTCTCTGAGGTTAATAGTTTCCTATTGCAGCCTTGTAAGCTACTATTTGACACGCACAACAATAGATATAGATTTGTATCTCCTGCCTTAATCCTCTGCCTTTGGTGTTGCAGATGCACGATGCAACGAGACATTTATCTCTGCAGAAATGTTTAGATCCTTTCATGCTGGCTGCTTCAAATCAAAACAGTATATTTTTAATAGAGGTAAAAAGGCCACGCTTGGTCTGTGTGAAAGTAGGTTTCCTGTAAAGTGACATATAAGTGCATCACTCTTGCTGATGATGTCAAGATAATATCTGGCAACCTGCCAGGAAAAGCAGCTTTGTCATTTTACTGCTAGCCTATGGATAGAGTCCCACACTTCCCTACTCCATCTGGCTTCTTCCACGTTTAAGGCAAATGAAGTGAAAGTTCCAGTCATTCAATGTGAATTTTTTTTTTTATATTTGGCACCTCAATGTCCAGAAGCATCATCAAAAGCAGGAGACGATTGCATTTGATAGAATCTTACTACAATTTAAGCCAAGACAATAAGGATAAATCAGCTTTGAAAACGTGAACCCTTACACCCTGGGCTGGTAGTGTTGGCGTTGATGGTGGTGTTTGGTGATTGTGATGTTGTTGGGACTGTCCGTTCTTGTGTAACTGTCTCATCTGATGTCTTGGTGGTGGGTGCCGTCGTTGGACTGGTGCTGCCAACAGGTTCCTCTGTTGTGGTCGTTAGTGTCGAAGCTTGTGTGGTGACTTGTCGTGTCGTAGTCTGAGACTGTGGTGTGCCAGAGGTGGCGCTCAGCGTGGAGGAAGCGGGCGGGCTGGTGAGGCTTATAGCGCTTGTAGTTTCCACAGTATCCTGAGAACTTGCAGACGGGGAGACATCTAGAAAACAAACAAACAAACAAACAAACAACCACAAAAGGGCATGAAAACCATGTGCGGACACATTGCATTCTCACCTGATTGAAATAAAGTTAGAAAAGATGGCTTGTCAGCATTTTTAAGGCAGATAACATAGCTAACGTTTTCATCTGCAAGTAGATATCTAGCTGGGAATTTGTGTCCTGGACACTTGAGATAACAATGACCTCATCTCCATTTTCGATCAGCTTGCTTGCAAAGGGGAGAAAAAATTCACAACACAGCAGCTCTGACCAGTCGAGCCAAGTTTTATCACCTTATTCACACATTTCAGAGCCTTACACACACTAAAGGCGCTTCTTCTGCGAACCTCTCCTCCGATTGAGCTCGCTCTCATTATTCACTTTGAATTTATGCAGTAATTTTTCACAAGTTGTCACATTTTATGCAACAAAGACCGGAAGTAGGACACGTGTGCGTCCTGTGAAACAACATCCTGAGACAAAAGCAGGGAAGAGCCTGAGAAGCTGGGGCTGAAACGTCTTGTGTTTCAAAGGGCCTTTCGGTAGATCTTGTCATGACAACCGAACTAACTTTTGATGAAGAACATGCAAAGCTCCCCCTGCAGCATGTGGTGAGTGTGTGAGTGTGTGTGTGTGTGCCATATGTTAAGGACTTTCCTTGTCATTGCAATCTGTCTTTGAATTTGAGAAGGAATGCTGACACAGCATGTTTAATGAAGCTGAATGAGCCAGTAATGAAATGTGTCTTTTGGAGAAGCACACAAACAGCCAGCAGTCTGCTTTCACTGTGTACATATGGTGTCAGTAGAGCTTTTACAGGAGAGGTAGAAGGATTCACTCCCGCATTTCCTGTTAGATTCACCAAGGCTATTTACAGTCTAAACATTTGTGTGATTCAAATTCAAAAAGACAAACGTTAAGTTGTATGTTTGGTCCCGCTAAGCAATGCAAATGTTGCCCTGCTTAGTTAGGGAAGGATGTTTCTTTAAAAAAAAAAATTTATAGCCTCAGATAATTATTCATATCAATGTTTTTCACAGAACTTGATCAAATACAACACTTTCCTGCTTGCTGAGAAACAGCCGCCCTCTAAGTTCCATCTGTCTGAACTTGCCTTTCACTTCCTGTTTGCATACATTTGCATCTTTGCAGATCTCCAACACAACACTCAGGGGTGCCAACTGGCAGAACATGTTCATGTAACAGGTAGAAAAGTGTAAAAAGGTCTACTCACCGTCACAGACCGTCACTGTTAACACGCACAGCAGGGCTGTGAGGTGCTTCGCCGCAGTCATGTTGAGAGGAAACGGCTGTCAGTCACATCAGGAGCGTTCAAACGCACTCCTCCACACACACATGCGGCGCCTACATCCTTGAGAGCAGGATGTGTTCAATGAAGAGGAGGAGTGCCCCCAACATGGACTGTTAGCATATCAAATCCAACAGGCTAATCAAATATTTGAACAAGGTCCCGGCGTGTTTGCCTTGCTTTCAGACAGCTGAATATCAGTTTTCGCTTTTGAAAAAAAAACATTTAACAGGTTAAATGGCCTAAAATGATCCAGGTGATCTCAGGTCATGGAAAGCTTCATGTATGCACACTGATGCTCTTTCAAACGATAGAACTTCTAATCCTCAGCAGTCCAAACTCCTTTTCCAACCACTCATTTCCCACTGCATTTATTCTCATCTAAATTCATGTGGAGCAATTTTTTCCCATTCTTCAATCTCCAATTTTATCTTGTTATGTCTCATTTTTTATCTTATGGAAAGCAAAAGACTGTTATACAATGTAGAGTGAATAAATCATATGAGGCGTGTGGCTGTTTCATTCAATGTTTTCATCTATTTTTATGACAGACTTTAAAATTATAATAAAAATACATTAATAAAATAATGTTTAATCAATTTTACATGGAGATGACAAAACAACCATTCCCACTTGCTGTTTTCTTTCCTCCACTAACATTGGACCGGCCAATAAAAAGACATGGCATTCATATATTCTAGATGAAAATATATATTCGTACAGTTTTACAACATGTGTAAGATCACTCTACAATTAACAAAAGATCATTTGGCCCTTCACTCAGCAGTCTTGAAGATTTAGGGCTGGTAGTTATGCTTGATATGACGAATAACGAAGGCTCTAACATGCAGCTATAAATACAGTAAATAAATACTGTACAGTACTGACAATCATGTGGCACTTCACAGGTTCCTGAACAGGATAACCACAATAGGTAGAGATTACATTATTTGATAATATAAATACCAAACTATGGATTAAGGCAAAGTCAGAGGTCAAAAGAGCTCGACATTTGAAAAAGCATTTCTAAGGACTGATTCTTACAGTAGAGAAACAAAGTGACAACAAAGCCAGTTTTAAGCTTTGGATGCAACATCGCACAAGGATGTCAATTTAAAAAAAGAGACGACCCGCCCGTTCTCAGTGTGTATTTTCTGATTCCAGAGTGCAGTAGCTGAAGGCAGTGAAACTGCATTTTGTCCCTGAATGCTCCTACAGGAGTGCACATCGTTCAGATAAAAATAGACAAACTGGACAGAGATGCATGAAAGTCATTCAGGCATGAAGAGAAAAGTGCCTTGGAACATGAACGTTAATATCCGGAACTGCTCTGGTGGAGGAACGTGGTCTCTGCCGGCCGCACACGACAGTGTGGCATCAGGACGTAGCGTCAGAAACTAAAGGAAGAAAAAAAAAGGAACAAAACGTTTTGCGTCGAGGATGGAATCTAAGTCTTTGTCTCCACAGGGTCAGACGGCGGCGGCTCCTCCTGCTTTGAATCCGCAGCACCGCTGTCGGACGCCAGTTCACCGTGCTGGCTGTCATCCTGTGGACCAAACGGAAACCAGTGAACATCCCAGAACCATCGCTGCCACTTCTCTTTTAACGAATAAGAAAATACCCGACCAAAGGGACGAGACAACAAATATTTTCTTTCTTTCAATTTCTTTAGATACACTTTAACTTCAAAGGTAGAATAATTCATGGTTAATTTGTCTGAAAATGATTAAAAGAATAAATTGGGCTCTGGCTGCTTAAAATTTAAAAGGTTGTTCTTTATACAAAGATTCGAAATGCAGTTTTTATTCAGCCAAAACTATTAAAACAAGACATTATTGTATCAGAAATCTAAGGCAAAACAAATACTTTGTAGTTGCTCTATTATATATGTTTTTCAAAAACCCGCTTCTCTGACTTACTCTGTGTTTGAGATAGGAGAGATAGGTGTCCCACCCTAGGGTGATAAAATTGATGTACACCACGCGAAATTTGGGCGAAAGAAAGTAGAAGTTGATGGCCTGAGCCGGGGGCCATACACACCAGTCCACCTGTCGGAGAGAGAGAGAGAGCAGCAGAGGTTTAACAAATAACAGTCCACGGACTGTCGGCGAGCCAAGAGAAGAGCTCTGATCATTAAAACACGGCTCAGAGGTTGTGTTTTCTGTCGGATTCCGCTCGCTGGCGAGTGATCATGATTTGTTTTAACAGAACTGACTCGAGAAAACCAGACAGCTCTTCAAAGCAAACTTCCTCGGGGGCTGTTGAAACTACGTAGAGAATAAAGATGCTTACACAACGGGGACGTGAGGCTTTGGGCTTGTCGGATGTGCTGTGTGAAAGAAGTTACTCTCCACAGGGGAAAAAGACCCGAACTCTTCCTGAACTGTTAGAGGCATTTCCCGCTCGTCTTTTTTCTACACCGCGATGAAAACCATTTGCAGCCGCCCCAGCGGCTACTTTGGGATGCCTTAAATACAAAGCTGGAAGAACGTCCGATACCTTCCTGGTGAGGAAGGTGATTGGTTCCTGGTTCAAGGAGGTGACAGGAGGCCCAGTGTCAACAGACAGGAGAAACATTAAAGCGCTTAAATCATTTTAAACTAATAAAATCAACATATAAAAGAGCTTTTAAAAGACTTGTTGATACTACAACATATTACATATTTACTACATGATACTAAAGATAATGAGTCTCTGGGGGAAAAATATTTTCTGGTTCATGGAGATTTCTATTTCGTCTCAGATTTGTCCCTCTATGGAATTAAAAACTGAACCAATTTTTCACATGTTGCTTTTTTCCCCCCAAATCGAGTGTTTCGTTTTGCCTTTAGACCATCCCCTCTGAACTGTAGAGGTATGACATCATATCCCAGCAGGGGGTACTTGCCTTGTAAAACTCCCAGAACTTGTCTCTAAACTCCGCCCATCCTTCAGATAAAGTGCGTCCCTCCAGGAGATCCATTCCTGCGATAGACAAAGTAGTCCGTCAAGTGTGCGTCAGTGCCACCCATTTTCAGACCCAGCCTCTGATAAGGTCTGAAACTAGGGCTGTGTTGAACTCCTATAAACACGAGTGGCTCTCAGAAACCTCGCTCGCAGCCAAACTGTTTACTGCACACGTCCTTTGAACTCCATTTGCGTCAGATCCGCGCTGCGTTCGGCCCGGCTCACCCGCAACCTTTGACTGTGCGCGTGCTTTCTTAGGTGTGTGTCTGCCATTAAGCTGAGTCTGAGCTCACACCCAGGCTAGTGTCATATCTGTGCGTGTACACACAAAGGGAGGAGGGACCTTTGCTCTCCCTCTCTTACCTAAAAAATACCACATTCCCAGTGTCGGCGAGGCCACCAGCTGGTCAACCAGAACCTTCTTGCTTAAGGTCTTGAGCGCTTTGCCTACGTAGACTCTGTCCAGCCAGATGTACCAGTAGTGGAGCAGTGGGCCCATGGAGCAGCCGGCCACAAACATACGACCTTCAGGGGAAACCAGCAAACAAGCAAAAATAAGAATAACTTCAAACAATGAGCGCAAACACACCGCTCAAGGCATGCCTTATTGTCATTTCATTTCAAGCGGCGTCCTCTTGTGCAAGCTAACTTGCGTTGACTCATGAAGTAGAAATCTGAAGAAGTAGTTTAAAGAGTAACAGAGCACAGGTGACACAATGAAACACTTGTTCTAGCTGTATCTTTACACACATCTGTTATCTCCATGAGCGTCACAGCAATACTGGACTTTCTTCACCTCATATACTGTATTTCTACAGAGAATTTGCTGCTTTTTATATATATATATATATATATATATGTGTGTGTGTAGCGAGAAAAAAAAAGGTTATCCAGGAAAAAAAGGAAATTAAGTTAAATGAAATGCAAAAGGTCATCTCTTACGTCCCGCCTTTATTTCTGCTCTGGTTAAGATAGTGAAAGAAGCCCAAAGTCCTATTTCTTGTTTTCACCGTATTTAATCCAAGTGAAATCCCAAAATCTTTTTTCTTTTTAAACTGGAAGTCGGCAGGTTAAAAAAAAGAAGTTGACAGAATAAAGACTTCTCACAGGAGGTAGCAGAAAGAGAACGAAAGAGAGAGAGTGAGTTATTGTACTTGTAAGGAGGGAATACAGGGAAGGGGTTGGCTGGAGGGGAGAGAGAGGGGGGGGTGTAGAGTCAGTACAAACTGTGGTTCGGTCTCCAGGTTCGGGCTTGAATGGATCTGTGTCTGCTCCCTGAGGGCTACGGCTCAAACAATAGACCCTTCTGATAGAAATCTAACACAACGTTCAGAGGTATGTGTACTGAAACCCAGCAGAGGCATTCAAACTCCAGTAATTGCGGAATGTGGTGGTGGCTTCGTACTCTGGGGACACTTTAATGTTTTCAGTGTGACTGTTTTCACACCGGACACAATAACAGAGAAAGACTACCTCAGAATTCTTTAACGGAAGCTCTAACCTTCAGAAAAGAGAGTGGAGAGATGGATGACGGGCAGAGATGTTCACTGACACGATGGACTGCCCCCCCCCGCCCACTCACCTGTCCTTCCCCAGTCTCGGACCCTGCCGGGCGTCCTGCTGTTCTCTCGGGTCTGCTGCAGGATGTCCCCCAGCGAGAGCATAACTCCTCCGCTCAGGGTGTTGGTGAGCAGCAGGTAGCGGCCCTGGAAGAGCGGCCTCCAGGAGAACCGTATGCGGACCAGAAAGTCTTTACCCGCCCGGGGAAGCATGGTTTTCGAACCGCGGAGGGACCACTATCATCTGTGGTTAGAGAAAGAAGAGTCCATCAAAATCCTGAGGAAAACTTAACTCTCTTTGACTACAGGCTCCCTCCAGCCAGATCATTCCGAGCGGGCATAACTTACTATGACTAGCTTCTATAAAACACCTTACGTCTAAGCATAACGCCTCATCCATCTTTTATGCCAGCCCAGCAGATGGCTGGGCAAATAAAGGGCAGCAGGCCTGCATAATTTATACGGCCTGGATATATGGCTTCACTCATTATAAAAAGCTTACAAGATTGACATTTTTGCTGGCTTGTTCTGGTCTGTAGGAAACAAGAACTGGTATCATAATGTTATTATCATGTATAATAACATGATACTAACATGACATTATAAGCACATTATTCAAATCTATCTTATGGGGGAAATGGATTACTGTCCATTCTTCTCTTTGGATGGTTTTCAAATGTGACCAAAAAGAGTCTTCTAATTCCTTCACCTGGGTCTTCCTTTGTTTTTCAATTTTAAACATCAGCATTGATCAAAAGCTGCTGAGAAATTACTTAGGATATGATATAACAGCCAATTGTATAACAGTCATTTTTGGCTTCATATTTGCTAGTTTCAGCTCAAACTTGACAGTTTAAATTTACAGTATAAATCCATACGCTCCAATCTATGTGCTCACAATGTCATCTCTAAATTCATACACATTTCCTCAAAAATCTTTTACAGATTTGTGCAAATGAATCAAGAAACTAAAAGATCTTTATGCCCTGAATTTATTTTAATGGCATTAAAAAAACTCCACTGGCTCTTTCGTAAACTGATCAGCTGTAATTGTGCTTTAATGACACCACAGTGACGTCGATGGGCTTCATTAAAACTCACGCGGAGATAACAGATGCTGATCGATCAACAGATGCACCAAAAAAATGCTGTAAAACGATCTAATTAGACTCAATCGCGTCGCTTATCTGGTCAGCAGGACAGTGATTCCCACAGTCCGTTAGGATAGAAGTCCATGCTGTGACATTGACTGTCCAGCTGCTACTCCGGCTAACTGCTTAGCAGTTAGCTTTATGCGGAAATACCTGCTTAGCCTCCAAGATTATAAAAGCAAAAACAAATTGGAATCGTTAAGTACTAGGGATGCCTTAACATCTGACGTTTAGCTGTGTGTACAAATCCCGCGCACAGCTTCACATTGAACCGGCTGAGAGCCACATGCTACGAACCCAAAGTTTAAGGGCGAACCTGAGCCGGTGTTGTGCTGGGATCGTTTTTTTCCCCGCAGATCCCAGTTTGCCCACAAGCTTGACAAGGCTTTGATGAGCTACACTTTTCTTTTCTGTTGTTAGTTATGAAACCAAACGCCGTAACACAGTCAGCTGAATGGAGGTGTACAGTTGTCATAACAGTTGTCATAGACATATATGTCTATAGAGCCACCAACTAGTCCTGCTGCACATGCGCAGGACAGGCTTCCGGTGAGCCTGCGCGACACAGCGCCCCCTGTCGGCGCCTGGATTAAAAGTGTATAATCTTCACTTTAAAAGTTAAGTACTTTTTTTTGTGCCTATTTATTTCCCAGATATATTAGTGTGTGTGTGAATGGGCGCGATACCGGGGTTCGGAGCGGGGCTACTGGTACAAGGATATCGAGCCGGGGTCGGGGGACTCACCATGTCTGCTAGTAGAGAAATCTGATAAGTCACCACGTTTTTGTACAGATTTCAGAAAAGTAAATTCAGTCACTAAGCCTGATTGTTATCCTCTACCTCGATTAGATGACTGCATAGATAGGGTAGGGTCTGCCACTTTTGTCACCAAACTTGACCTATTGAAAGGTTATTGGCAAGTAACACAGCTAAACTGAGCCAAATCACTTGAACTCATAAACATGAATTGTTTTGGTGATGCTAAGACAGACATGATTTCAACAGAGAATACTTAAATTCAGCATTGGTGATTTATCGAATGTTAAGCGTACTTGACAAACAGTCTGCAAACTACATCAGCACACATGTTTTAATGTTTCTGAAGAGCTGTTTGTAAAATCCATTTTCAGTGAAAGAATCCCACATTCTCTAGACAGTGAAAATGTCTAGAAAAAAAACAAAAAAAAACAGAGGGAAAAAAAAGCCATTCAGCCTTGCATCAGTCAGAAAAGCAGTGGCAAGCTTTGTAATATCTAATTAGTGCAATGTAATGTGGAGTTGTTTTATGTTTACAATTGTTAATATTTGTGCTGAATGTTGTATTTGAGAAAAACCCGTGACAAGCACTCTGAGTCAGACAGAGTCTGACTCAGAGTGCTGTTTTTGTACAAGGACAGAAACATATTCAACAATAAAAGCATTCCTAAAGCGATAATGTCCCCCTAAATTTTACTTTGTATTTTTAAAACAGTCATATTCATTCTATATTATAAGTACAGTTATAAGCTACTTGTACTTTTTTCCTTGTTTACAGTTTAAAATTAAGATTTGAAAGACTAAATGTCATTTTGCAACTTTTACTTGTTTTCCCATCTGGAGTTTCCCTAAATTTTTTGAAAACCCCTGATTTTTTTTTTTCCAAATTCCAGAGTGATTTAAATTTGCTCAAATGGCAAGATGGCGGACTCTCACTGCAACGGACGAACGAGGTAAGGAGCCGGAGGGGGGGCTACCGGGCTACCGCGCTACCGGGCAACCGGGCTACCGGGGGCCAGAGGGGGGGCTACCGGGGCTACTTCGCCCCCGGGCTCCCGCGATACCGGGGTTCGGAGCGGGGCTACTCGTACAGTGATATCGAACCGGGACGGCCACCCTCCCCCGGTGGCCGTTTTCCCCGATATTCCCCGGTTTTCCCGGTATTTCCGGTTTTCCGTTTTTCGTATTTTACCGCGGTAGCGCGGTAGCCCGCCCACTTCCTTGTTTTTGTCACATGACTAAAAACAAGTCACATGACTAAAAACAAACCAATGAGAATCTAAACTAAAGCAGATTCAACCAAATATCTTAAAGATTTAGGGGGCGGCACGTAGCTACCGGGATACCGGGATACCGGGCTACCGGTGCCGGGGTCCGGTAGGGGGCTACCGGTAGGGGGATGCCGAGTGCCAACGTACGTAATAATCTGAGAAAAATGATTCTTTTCCAAGGTTTTAAACTTGCACAGCCACAGAGACTGCAATTATATAGCTGTGTATATTTATGGGACGTGCGGTCATCCTCACAAGACAAAACATACGATGACATATTATTATTTGTCCGCCGATCTTTATGTATGACTAATTGCGATCATTTTAATTGTCAAAATCGCTGAAATTGCACATTTTCTGTTGAAATACGGGCTGAAACGTGATGTGCGGCAGCAAGGAGCCGAGCTGAACCTCTGATTGCGCAATCCATCCCAAACTGGGCTGTTGGTGTCTGTCGGCGTATCGCTGCATGTCGCCAATATAATGTTTGCATATACGTTTCTATAGCCTGATTTTTCAGTCTGGCTAATGTCTCAACGCGGCGTCTACGTGTAGATGTTTATGACATTACAGGATCTAACCACTGTATTTTGTGTTACCTTTAAATATGTCCGTCTTGAAAATACAACTGTTGAAGGCAGTACGAACCAACCAACCACCAACCAACCATTGAATGCAGCGTTTTATTATAATAATAATCACACACAGTATATGTAATTTTAAATTAGCTGATTTTTATTTGAAATAATCTGAAAGGGTATATCTTTTGTAGGATTAATTGTTTAGCTGATATTTCAGGATAAGGGTACCTAAATAGCAACTGCACTCAGGGAACTGGCATTTGTAAGCATGCACAGATGACCGTCCACCTGTACACATGACCCTCTCCGTGGCACAAATGGGGATTTTCTCCATACTTAAAAGATGCTTTCACTCGTCGTTCGGCGTAATGAAGAAGCTGAAGGAGAAAACCCCGGCGGAGCAGCGCTGGGTGCAGCGGCAGCTCAGAGACCCGTACGTCAAAGCTTCTCATGCGCAAAACTTTCGCTGCAGGAGCGCCTTCAAACCTCTGTAGATGGATGACGAGTTCAGGATTTTACAGCCCGGGCACAGCGTGGTGGACTGCGGGGCTGCACCCGGGGCCTGGAGCCAGGTGGCTGTCCAAAGGGTCAACTCCAGCGGGACAGGTGAGAGCCAAGGTGCCCCTAAATAAATACACAGAACCAAAACTTAATGTAAACAGAAGGAAATGAGAAATGTTCTTGATTGGTGAGTATGAATATAAACACAAGGATTGAGCAGAGCCTTAGATCAAGCCTCTTTGGGATTTTTCTGTTTAAAATAGGTATTTGGTCCACTCATAGCAGTTCTTTCATCACTATTAAAGTGGTGTCTTTGGTGTGAGTTTTTGCCTACATCCTGAGGGCATATTTGCTTATAATGCTGGGCTTTATGTTATTTAGAATTTATAAAATAGTTATTACTCAATGACTCAAGATTAATCAATTTTTTCACCGAGATTAACTAACTGCAGAGTCATAGATTTTATAGCACTTAAAATTGTAGTGTGGCCTTCAGCTTAGTTGTATGAAAGGCGACAAAAACCCAGCATATTCATTTCTAAAATCCTCCCCAAAAATGGCTTCCATTTAAAAACCGCTTTGAGTTAAGTCGAAACAGAGTCAAACTAAATTGACTCAAGTTGACTGATTTTGATTAACAAAAAAAGCAACAAACTACGCTCTCTGACAGCAGATTTCAGAAGTGTTTACTGAGCCCGTTTGGTGATTTGACTACAGAATCGCATCCACTTTTCATGCGGTGCAGCCTGAGGGCCAGTATTGGTTGCCGGCTTTGCTCTGGATTCTCTGTCTCATTTCAACTTTATGCACCACAAAAGATGCTTTTCAGTTTGACATGAACAGTCCTGAAATGTTTACTTTGGAGTCACCTGAGTGAATCCCCTCCCCATCTTTAGATCATGTGCTCTTTTTTACTCAATGCTTGCCTGTTGCCAGTCAAATTGAAGTAGAGTACGATGATTTTTGGGGTTTTTTAGTCATTAACATTAAACAGGACTTCTGTTTTGAAGTGCTGTCAGCATGTTTCTGCAGAGTAGAGTTGTAGTTGTGACATTATATCAAAGTACATTGTGTTCAGTCCTTTTTTTATTGCAGTATCTAACCTGAATATGCGTTATTATGCAGCTATGAGTGCAGATCAAGTTACAAGTTTAGCAAATAAAAAAAGAAGAAGAAGAAACTGATGTGATATTGATTGTGGTGGATTGGAAAGCCTGTCGGCGTATCGCTGCATGTCGCCAATATAATGTTTGCATATACGTTTCTATAGCCTATAGGGAAGTCTGGGTCTCCCTGCTCCGGCTGCTGCCCCCGCGACCCGACCCCGGATAAGCGGAGGACAATGGATGGATGGATGGATGGATGGATGGATGGATGGATGGATGGATG
>JABUIW010000023.1:5308708-5371945 GCA_013363375.1 Menidia beryllina
GTGGCTGCAGCAGCACTTAGCTCGGGATCAATCCAGCTCCTGCAGGACGTCAATCTCCTTTAGGTGGCAGATTTAGAGGAGAGCTGAATGATGTCATAGTCGTCCTGCATTGAAACCGCCACTTTTAATCATGAATGGATTAGACTGGAACATTAAAAAAGTTATAAAGACTTCCTCTGGTTTGGGAGAACAGCAAGAAAAATCAAAACAAGGACGGGAAAGTGAGACAGAAATACTTGTCTGGAAGATAAATTGTAAACTTTAGCACAACTATGATTTCAGAGCGTTATATCATAGATAAACATTTATTTCAATCAGATTGCTTAATTTTTATAAAAAAAAGACCATTTGTATCTAAAATCAGTTCACAGCAGGAATGAGGCTGTATCCTTTTTGGGCATTTCAGTCTTTCTCTAATTAAGTATTTCTATTGAAGAATTTCCCAAAAGTAAAATAATACATATTCTAACAATGTCACGCATTTATATTTTTCTTTTTGAAAAGCAGTGGAGCACACGCAAACACTTATGACTATGTTGAACTGGGTTCAGTTTTGAGAATTAATTTATGAACACCGATGCTTTTTGCTGTTCACTTTTTGTTAAAGTTAAAGTTTTATGGTTATGTAGTTATTTCATGTAAGAAAGGAAATCGACGTACGTTTTTTCCCAATTCAAAAAGAATCAAGAACAACTTGCTGTTATGATGAGGCAGCATTGACGTGCAGTACAGAATAGAACTATTGAGATCCTACCCAAATAAATCAAACAAAATGCCGCTACTGTTTCTGATTATATATCAAACATGTTTGTAAGAAATTCTGCACATATACAAATCTACAGTAAAGTGATAAAGAAAGTGAAAAAAGGAACACGTGGTACACTGAACACTTTGCTACACCTGGCCTGTAGGCAGTTTGCTATCCGGGCTAAATGAAAGAAGCAGCATCCTGCAGGCGGAAACACATTTGCATAATGAGAATTCGTTAATTACTTGCAGATTAAACAGAGAGGCCTCTGTCTGTAAGCTTCTGTATCAAAGTACAGTTTATTGGAGGTTGAACCAGGCCTCTTCCTCCCTGCTAATCTCTGAGACGCAGAGGAAAGGCTGCAGTAATTTCATCACGCTGTAACACACAGCACAGAGCAGCCTCCTCTGAAAGCCAGCAAGAGTCTGTGGGGATGTTTGACAACTTCCAGAGTTGTAGCAGTAGTTGATCAAATCTTAACCCCATGTAAGATTTTGCTATTAATAGCTCATGAATGCATTTAATTGCCAGGCCTGCACTTTGGTTTCTGGGATGCTTAATGAAGCCATCTTACATAGCTGACATTTTGTGATAGGAAAATTGAAGGAGGGTAGCCAAATGTTCCTAATTTCTTGAAATAAATGAAGCAACAGAAATGCAGAAAAAATCATAGAAAACAATTTCCGAGAAGCATGTCGATAAAGTGTACAGTATGAATATCTGCATAGCTCAGCAGACATTTTTGGTGCATCAGTAATTTGAGTACATACATTTCTAATAAGGCAGAGAGGAAACTGAATACCAAATCCTGACAGTGGTCAAATGTGATCTCACTTCCAGTACATTGCTTGAGTCAGAGAAATCTTACTGTCTTTTGGGATTCTGTTTGTTTCAGTTCGCACAGCTTGAATTATTCAAAGTATTCGTATTTTGTTGATGTCCTTAAATAAATGAGTGTTGCTAGAGAGGCTAACAAACTAAATGATCTGACTTAGCAGCATGCAATGCCAAGGGGCACCACAAATCACTACAACCAGATATCTGAATTTGAACTTATTTTTCTTGTGTCATAAAAAACAAAAACACAGTAGACTTTGCAAGATACTTTAGTGTCTTTATGGCTCTCTGAATCTAATCTAATGCTTGAATTGTTATGACAACTATTCATAAGGTCTCATATTTTGTGTGTGACTTGTTTTGTAAGAAAACTGTCGAATTATATAACATGTTGGCTATGAATTGTGTACCTTTGTGTAAACAGAAGCTCCAGGCATTATATTTGTGAGGAATTATTCCCATCAAAGGCGGAGCAGAAGATTCCATCACCTAAATAGAAGCTGACAACCATACAGTTGCTTAATTTTTTTATTTTGCCTGTCAAAACATATCGTGAGGGAAAAAATCTACCTTTTCACAGCTGTAAAATGTCTGTTCCACCCCCCCCACATACTAAATGATCACCGTGTTGAGAAAGGGTAGGGTCTTCTTCAATTTTTAACAAGCATCTCTCTGTTCCTTCATGTAAACTGATAGCCCAGGGAGCTATGAGGAGGGTGCGCTTGTTTTGTTTGTGCTCCGTTCCCTGATAGTTCTAGTGTTCCGCTGCAGCCGAGCTGAGATAACAGTTTAAATATAGAGGTGGTTGGGGAGGTTCGGAGTCCTCTGGGGTCTGGCCTTTGTGCTTTCAAGAGTTAGCAAGACCTTTTAGCATCGGATCCTGTGGATCATATGGTTATGTACCAGTAAATGTTGTGAGAAGCCATAAACGGGGCTGATGTTTTGATTAGTTTTTGTTCTGTTTTCATGCAGTTTGATATAGATTTGAGGACTGAACCGGTTGCAGGCAGTTGGCATATTGGCTTTCTTGAGTAAAGAACCTTGGGGTTATTTTTTAATCTTTAAGATCAAAGACAGTTTTGCACACTGTTTAAGCAAGTGCCAGTCTCCTCTTTTTAAAATAGAGATAAAATTGAATGAAATTATTGAATTATTGAATTATTACATTTTGTGTCCCACAATGAAAACATTGCAGAGTCACAGTGGCATTTTTTACAATCAGATTTGTCTGTTGCTCTTTATTCATATTGCTGCAGCCCAACTGGTCATTTTGATGTAATTCTGAGCAAATTTTCACATCTTACCAAGCTTATAATGGCAGTCTGCTCAGTATGATTAGTAAATGGTTCAGTAATTAACAATTTCGGATTTTATCCATGCTTCAGATTTCATATTAGACTCATTAGATTTCAGATTGGGTATGGGAAAAATTCAGGCACGAAGAAAGAAAATTAAAAAAAACTAAAAGAATTAAGCTATGACTTGATATTTCTGACTGGAGTATCAGGTCTGACCAGAAGTTTAAACTTTAGGTGGCATAAGCAAGCAACACTTTGAGAGAAAAGTGCTGTGCCAGGAGAAAGAATGGGTCCATGATCGTGTTTGGGATGTATGGATTTGTAAATCTAAAGTTACAGCTGACCCATAGGTGGTTGTCAGTTGTGGTGTTGCTGTCATTCTGCATCTTTAATGGACTGTTACTTAAGCTCTGCTCGAGAGACATACACTTTGAAGGTGTTATTAGAAGGGTTCAGTATCACAACACATCCATGGCACAAAAACAAATAAAGACGGGATATCTAAAATTTTAGACTCACAAAAGTAGGCTAAATAAGGTGAACGCTTCCTCATTGTGACAGGTTGCCTCCAACTTTTGCCGGTGATGAAAGTCAAACTGGTGGTCTTTTTTCCGATGAAGCTGCAAAATGCTGCTTTGATTATTATCCAGGAAGCAAATGTGCAACTTCAAAGACCAACTTATTTATCACTGTCACCTCTTATGCTGAGTCTAACAGATCCTGCTGGAGTCCCATCTTTTTGTCCAAATGCTAACTAAGTTTGTCTCTTGGAAACAGCATTAAATTGTGCACTCTTAGTTTTATATGCAGTAAGCCGGGAAAGTTATGGACCTGAGGACCAGGGCTGAGAACTTTGGTCCCAAAAGTTCATTTAAGTTGGAATTTCTAAAGCGCTGGCTGTTGCTGGGAAATAAAAGTAGCTGTGTGATGCTGTCCGTGGTTCTGAAGTGGACCTATATAAATTTCCAACTTTTCCAAACTGCATGTTTCTGTTTTTTTTATTTAATTAATTTATCTCGAACTTTGAATGGTTACTAAAAGATATTCAGATTTCGTGTTCCGCTTCAAAACTGTGAAATTCTGGTACCAAAAAAGGTTTTAAATGAAACTTTATGACCTCTGATCTAGCTCCATATTAATCCCTCACACTCTGTGGGAAGGTGTGACCTTTGAGATCAAAGTGATGAATATTGAAACAGTCATACAATATAAATGAATCACGTGTGGATTCTGCCCTTGGAAACACACCTAAGACTCATCTGAGCAAAATGTTTTATATTGGCTCACTTAGGAGGTAATTATTGCTATTAAAATATCCACTGAAATTCTAGTGAATCAGTATTTCTGGAGTGGTTCTATTAGTTTTGTATCTTAATTCAATCTTAACATTTCAACATCTCGTAACATTTTTGGCATTTGTGTAGTCTTATAATTCAAGTAGTCTGCTTTGATTACCTGTATGATATGCATTTAACTGTTATCTATCTATGGGTATTTCTACATCTGTATCATTATCTACAGTATATTGGTGTGTTTTGAGCTCTCTGATTTAAAATTCCTTTCTCTTCGTCTCTGGCCTGCAGATGGCATCGGCAAACGCGACCTACGGACAGAAGGAGTCTTCGGACCAGAACTTTGACTATATGTTTAAGATCCTCATCATTGGCAACAGCAGCGTGGGCAAAACTTCCTTCCTGTTCCGCTATGCCGACGACTCCTTCACGCCAGCTTTCGTCAGTACTGTGGGTATCGATTTCAAAGTGAAGACCATCTACAGGAACGACAAGAGGATCAAGTTACAGATCTGGGTAAGAAAGCAAGACACTGCATGGAAACGAATTGGCTCAAACTGTGGAGGGAGCAATGCCCTGCCACTGCCCATGGCACATGTTTGGTAGGTCCAGAATGTCCTACGTTAAGCCGATATCAACACCATATGAGATATTTAACTTTAAATATGTTCGTTTATTGTACACAATCTGTTGTTTGCTTGGAGTTGCCTTCACACAGCGCACTCGAGATTGACTTAATTTAGCACGCTGTGTGGACGTCTGTTCATCCATCCAGATGAACCCTGGATGGGTAGAGAGTCATAAATTAGATCAAATGTAATGAGTAGACATAGCAAGTTGCAGTGGCATGCCCGCGGGGGCGAACAGGAGGAAGTTTATTTCGATGATTTGTTGCATCACGCATGCCTTTATTTGTAAGGTCGAACAGAAACGCACATTTGGAGCACCAAAGAGCAGCGTGTTAGAGAAAAAAAAACAGTCCCTGAAGTGTACCAGCTTTATGTTGTGCATCACAACACCTTTTTCTCCACCACAACACATCTCACAGCAGATGGAGGCGTGACTGTGAGCGTGTTATCCATGCGTGTGTGTGTTTGTAGGACTGCGTCTGTTGCCAGCCTTTGCCAGGTCTTGCCTCTGGTAAGAATGATGGAGTTGGCCAATCATAGCGCGAGGAAACGATGACTGAGCGCCGCTCTCCCTTCCCCCATTACTACACGTCTCCCTCAGAAGCCAACACATGTCCGCGCACACACAGACACACACACACACACACACACACACACACGTGTGCACCATCCCCCTTGTGTCAGCATCTCTATCAGCTCGAGCAAAGTAGAAAATGAGCTCAAACATCATGAATGCAGTCCATTTATTTCTCTGTGTGCATTTAAGCCCACTCGTGTACAATAATCAGGTACCTAATGGTAGCTGTAATTCACTGGAAATAGCATTCAACGTAATATAAAGGTACAGAACATAATGCACTCTGAGGATTTGATTCTTGTCAAATGATCATTCACTCTGAATAATTTGAGTTGGGAAAAACAAACGTCGCTCAGTATTTGCTGTTATGACAGAATCAATCCAATTCTTTTGTCACATTTATTCGCAGTGCACTTCAACAAGACATTCTCTCTCCTAACCCATCGCTTCTAACACCATGAGGCCTTGGTGTTGTGTTTTGATGCACTGGGAACCCTTTGGCATTGTTTTCACACCTCCATATGCCTGTTCGCTTCTTAAAAAATCGTTTTTTAATATTGCATTTCTATTTCATTGTACAATTCATATTTTCCTTTGAATCACTATTTAGTTACTTTCTGGAATCCCCTGAAGAGGAATATATCTTTACTGTCTCAGTTTACTGCAGATGATCAGTTCTGATTTATGATTTTCTGACTTTTAATAGATTTCTGCCCAGTTTAGGTGGTATGGGGTGAAAAATACAGAAATCCAGCTTAGTCCATTCCCTTCCTAAGTTAATTAAGTGTATTTACTATCAATTCTACCACACAATTTTTCAATAGAAAGAGCAACATTGTCACTTTGTGTTCTTCTGCAAAGCATCCCCTTTTCGGGAGATATTTTGAGCGTGAAGATAACAATCCATTATGAAACACCACTCAATGCTACCTACACTAACAGTTTAGGTACAGAACCAATGCTCTTATCCTGAGAGGCCTGCAAGCACAACGGGCTGACGGGCATGAGTGGGTCTAAACTGCAGTTACCAAACAATATATTCACTGATATATTTTGACAGTGTAGGTCAGAGCTACAGCTCACTGAAAATAGATGCTGGGCAATTTTCTCCTAACCTGAGATTGATCGTGTATGACTGAGTGGAGTCCATGTACTTACATTTACATAACAGTTTATACCAAAGGTTTATGGTCCACAGGTTTCAAAACTATCATTATATGATAAATATTGAATTTCCGAGTCCGTGTTGTGTGTAACGTGCTGTATTTTAGTGCTTTGAAAACAATCATTTATTCATATAATACATTCTGTTCCTATGAAGACTTACAGTTTTGATTCCTACAAAGGTAGATTTATTCATGTTTTCATGAGAGATAATTGCCATTAAATAATCCTTAACAAGGTGTTGTTGGATAACTTTATGCAGTCTTTAAAAAAAAGGAATTTAATTTGTGGACAAGTGACCTGGCTCTACCATAAAGATTCACTGTCAGCAGATGTAATCCAGTTTAATCTGCACACAGAACTAAAGCACAAAAACAACAGGAAGTATGTCTCAGGTTACTTGTCATCCAGGAGATGTGACCTGCCGTCTGTTGCCTGTAACATTGTGTAAACATTCAGAAGAATTGTACACAGACATAGGAGTGTAGGCAATAAAACACGGAGGGAAATAGATGCCTTATTAAAATGATTTTCTTATGCACAAATGGTTGATTTTCCTTCCAGACTGTTGCAGATGTCAGAGTCAGTTATCAGCTCTGCTAGTTTCCACACTGAGAGCAGAAAATGCTGCTGGCCCAGACACAGATCAAAGGAGTAGTTCAGCAAACTGTTCTGAGCCTTCTCTATAATGACTAAGGTGTACAGTTTCAATTACTGACATGGGTCTGCAGGGATAAAGTGATCCACAGATGGACTGCAAAAGTCTTTGACACAGCATTTTATCCCTCACAATTCAAAGAAGATGGTTTAAATTTTTCTATCTTCTAAGAAAATATCTTCAATACAACAGATACGGTGATTGTATAACATTTTAATGTGACAGTTTCTTTAGACTGAGACAGTGAATAAATAATTAACAAGCATTGTTATTTGTGGAGTTTCCTTTCCCTGTTGATATTGCTATTTTACAAGTCGATTAATACAAAAAAAATGGACAAGTTGATTTGTTCGGCCAAGAAAAACTCAATTCATGAGGCCATTTCAGAAAAACAAGTCTCTTCACATATAACACGTGGATCCTTTTTTCTCTCCATTTTATTTCAAAATCTTATGGTAATGAACCACAGCTGCAAGGGCCGAGGCGACTTTCCTAATCCTCTCTGCTCTGCAGTAGTCAGCAGCTCTCCGGCAGCCCTGATAAGCGTAACATTTTCAAAGACTTGAGGCTGCTAACTGCTCTCAACTTCACTGCAGTGTAGAAAATACTGTAGTGATTAAAAAGAGTTAAATAAAGTAGGTGGACCCATTTAATTACACGATTGGACATGCCAGATAATCACAGTGGTGCGTGTTATTTGTCAATGGGCTCAGAATGTCTCTTCTCAGACTGCTGGGATAAAAATGGCTGCTGTTTTCAGACAAAGTGCAGCACTTTCTCTGCGTCAAGTTTTCTGTATTTATATAATTCTGCGGTTTTCATAACATTTGGCGTGCTGGTGTTTTATAACCATGCCATGTTAGAGGAATGGGATATTTCTTAAGAAGTGTGCTTGTTGTTACACTTTTTTACAATTACAGTTTGAAGACCTAAAACTTTGCCCAGAATCTATATAATCATAAATCCCTTTCATGGTGTGAAGGAGTTGTACAAAAGTTTGTCTCTGTTTTTTTCCAGGACACGGCGGGTCAGGAGCGTTACCGCACTATCACGACTGCTTACTACCGAGGAGCCATGGGCTTCATCCTCATGTATGACATCACAAACGAGGAGTCTTTCAATGCTGTCCAGGACTGGTACGTTGTGGCTAAAAGGGGCTTTGTCGCATGATAAGAGAGTAAGCTGACACCTACGTGTGAGAGGAAGTGGTGAGTGGATGATGGATAAAAATGTATCTCCAAAGATATCACTTCTCTGGAAATAGACACAGAGATACTGCAGACAAAAGAAGAAGGCGCATGAAAGTTTTCTGTAAGATCCCTCTGAATCTGTTTCCCCTGCAGTGATCTAGATCCTTTTATCCCTTTTATTTCCTGCTGGGACTCTGATTCAGTGGAGTCTGTAACCCACTGCCTCCTCTACATAAAGAGAGGAGGGAAAATCTAATGAAGTGAAGATGAACGATTTGTCTTTTAAGCCTTTAATGTTTCTCAAACTCTTGTGTTTTTAAGCAACCGTGCGTTATATAATAGCAGAAAAAGTACTCTATGGGCAGTTCAGCGGCACAAAACTGCAAACCTTTTAGTTTTCAGAAAAATAGAAATAAGAATAGAGATGGTTTATTTATTGGAGCTGGTAGATGTGCTGGAAAAAGCAACACAGGAATATGAGTAAGCTATGAATGTGGTTTATGGGACAAGATTTAAAAACAAAACTTGCTCATCATCTTTCAAATTCAGTTTTACAACTTGGATTATGATGCCCAGCTTTCAGGTTGAAATGTTTCCTTGTCTCCTCTGTTTGGTCATAAGCTTCTGTCAGTTTGCACTCTGACTTCTTGTGTGGTTGATTCCCAGGTCGACTCAGATTAAAACGTACTCGTGGGACAATGCCCAGGTGCTACTGGTTGGAAACAAGTGCGATATGGAAGACGAGCGAGTGGTGAGTGGAGATAGAGGCCGGCAGCTGTCTGAACACCTCGGTGAGTTCAAACACGTCAGATCTATGACTGCTCACCCTTCTTATTTAAATTCTACATTTTTATTTAGGCTTTTAATTCATATATCTGTGCGTGCTGTTGCCTCAAATGGAAGCATTTTTACACAATCTTTGCAGGCCTAGAAACCAGGGAGTTTCTCTCTCTCTTTCCACTGAAAAGAGCTGTTTGCTTAACTAGAGATTTTACATTGGCTGAAGATTTAAATGGTAACCGCAAGATTAAGAAATAGGCGAGAAGAATATAACTGGAACCGTACAGTTGCTAGTAAGCACTGTATTCTTTATATATGATAAAGTTTAGAGCTGCACAGTGTTGTTTTCTATGTAAACAATGGGATGTATAAATGTACAGCGTTTGCAATAGTTAGGATTTTGGCCTGGTATTCCTAACAACCTCCTCTGCCCCTCTTTCTCCTACAGGTTTTGAGTTCTTTGAGGCCAGTGCTAAGGACAACATCAACGTGAAGCAGACCTTCGAGCGGCTCGTTGACATCATCTGCGAAAAGATGTCAGAGAGTCTGGATGCCGGTGACCCCGCTGTTACGGGGGCCAAACAGGGGCCCCAGCTGACAGAGCAGCCTGCCCCTCCTCACCAGGACTGTGCATGTTAGAGCTGGCTCCTTTCCTAAAAGCTGAATTCTGCGGTCTGTCTGCCTACGTTTCCCTCAGACAGATCCCAGGTCCCAGAGTCCTTATTTTATCACCTTTTCCACACACTTTCCCGCTTCTTCCTGTTGGTTCATTACCTGATAATCTCAAGAACCACGGCCGAAAAAGTGTTTGAGATGCTCTGATATGCTGACGGTCCAGCCAGATAGGAGCATGCTTCTGGTGTCTCGTTGCTTTTAATCGCTAAAGGTCTCCGTCTCGGTCCGATGCCAAAGCAAGTTCAGTCACAACTAGAGCATTTCCCACTCTTTGGAGTCCTGGTTCTTGACCGTTTATCTGTTCTTGAGTGCGGTTTTAATAGAAGGATTTGACGGCGTACATCCTCAGAGTGCCACTTAAATCCTTCCGAAGTTTACAGTCCTTTGCTTTATGTCAGTCAAATTTCTTGAAAAGATGCCTGGCTTGGATATGGTGACCAATAAGGCCAGTGAGGAGTTACATGAGGGTAATGATCCAGCTAAGAACTGCTCAGTATCATGTTACATTTCATATATGTCATATACATTTCTTTTTGTTGCCTCACCTATCAAAACATGGGTACTAATTAGAATGAAACATTTTCCCAAAGCCCTTTTTATCTTTTTTTGCATTTCCTTTGCAAACATTTATCTATAGACCTAAGCCCTGGTTATTATTTTCAGATATTAAAACACAGTGGGGGGAAATATGAACTAGCTATTGCTTGGAGAAAAAGCAAAAAATGAAGAGACATGTTTTATTCAATTATATTTATTTTAAATGTACATATAAATGTTGTTCAATATATATAAATATATATATATATATATACAATATCTTCAGATATACACTTCTGGAAATACATTTTAAGAAGTTTGATGGATGTTCTATGAGAATAGTATCAAATATAAAAAGTCTATGTGGTTTGGATGTGAGCAAGCAGCTCCTCGAGGGGCAACTATAATTCCCCACTGGTTGCTACTTTCAGAAATATGTGGAAGATGTAGCTTTCTTTCAAAGAAAAACCCAGGTCAAACTACAGAATCCAAAGTCTGTACTTAAGTTACATGTTTACCACCCTCTGAATCTGCCTTGTGGGATTTCTAGCAGTAATGAAGGACACTGACATAAAACTGATGTGAGAGGGAGGCGTTTCTGTGGATAAATGCCGTTTCAAGCCCGAAATGACTGCAGTTAAACTGATGTTAGTATTTATCCGGCATAGTTCCTTAACACTCAAAGTAACTTAGTTTCACAATGATATTTTATGAAGACAAGTCTCACCCTATTGTTACTTTAATAGGAAACAAAAATCTAATGATGTCTGAACACAATTTTGTACAACACATTAGTGCTGTAGTGCTACATGCTTTATTGTGGAGTTGCTGGGTTTAAGTTACTTACTTCTAGCAACAGACATCTTTCATCTGACATCAAATCATTCAAACATTTCAGTGTTATTACCACACAGATATGAGTTTGGAGAATGCATCATATTTTGTGCTTTCCATGGTATTTTCTGGCTAATCTGAGAGCTGATTATTGTCAGTATGTCAGTAAAAAAGAAACATCAGTAAGGAATAATGATGGTGTGTGACAGGGCTTGCACTAAATCTGTTACTATTACAGGGTAATAACTAGTGGGCATGCACGACTTTACATCGCAGAAGATTTCAAAAGATTCTTTCTGGCTTTTTGCAAATCTATGGCTATTTGCATATAAATTACAATGGAGATTTTAGGAGGACTGTAGGAATCAACAGACCTTAGATATACTTTCGGGGGCATATGTCAGTCTTTTCCAATGAGGAAAGTTCACAATTCCAGTCAGGAAAAATGCCCAGGCTGCACTGAGGAGAATCAAGCCTCTTCTGTGTTTGAGCTCACACGAGCATTTATGTGGTTTAACAGTCGTATTTTCGAACTAACTGGCATTCTACAAAAAGTGAATTCAGGGGAAAACGTGTCAAACAGTACGCTGACTGTTTTTTGTTTAGTTTGATGGCTTAATACCCAGCTCAACTCACTGAAATGCCCTCGTCAGTATTACGAAGCGGCTTTACCTGGTTCTCACAGACTCATGTGCAGATGTTAGTTCATTTGTCTGATTTTGTGTGATGTCATCACTGCTCAGTCTTCTAAAGTGCAGGTTAATCACAGACTGCAACGTATGCAGTTCAGAAAGCGTCAAACAGCTGGAGGCTGATGATTCAAAGGGTAGGAAACTTAAAGCAGTGCAGGAATTTTGTGATCTGTGCGTGGGACAATAATACGATGTAAAAATAATGTGGCTATGCCCCCTCAGAAAGTATTTTTTAACGCTTGTTTTAACACTTTTGCCCACTTCTGGCTTTCCCTTATTTTGCCCAAAGGTTGCTATAGAAGCAGCTTCTGTTTCAGTTCTGCTTCAGGAAGCCAGAATAGGAATTTTGATTAGATGACCAAGTTTAAAATTGTAATGAAACTGAATATATATTAAGCTCTTTTGATTTAAACATGGTTTCATAGTTTGCCAAAGATGGGAGGTGGCATTAAAAACTAAGATTGAAAAAGGACTGCAGGCGAGGCATGAGAAAGTTCTGTGAAAAGCTGAAGTGATGAAAAAACAGAGTAACTTTACACAAGCTGAGTCTTTGATAGTGATATTGAATTAATTCTAAATCAGACGAGCAACTGAGAGTGCCGCTCAAGTATCAGAAAATGAAGCCCCAGTCAAAGCGTCACAGTGATTTTGATCCTGCGTATGTTTTAATTCTAAATGGTTGTGACTGTTTTTCTTCTGGTAAAACCCCGACTTATAAACTGTTCTTCTTTCGAATACGTCTTCCTCTCCATATAAACCTGACCTGTAAATACTGTATCTTTGAGTCATATGTGTGGATTGTGTTGTATTGACTCAGGCTTGCATTGAAAAAAACAAAACAAGAAAAAAGAGGTGAAAAAAAGACAGTAAATCCCTGAAAATCCCAAAAGAGCCATGTCGTACTGTATCCGCATTCATCTCTAGGCCTGCTTGTGAATGAATGTGTCACTCAGTTATGAAGCAATACACACTACAGTATAGTACACCAAAACAAATGCCATTAAGCTTGGTAGAGGTTGCCGACTGTAGATCTTCTACTAGCACGCGGAAACATGTGTCTTTTGTTGGTCTTGTATCACTGCCTCTTCAAATCCTTTCAGTTTGAGCCATTACAGTGAGAGAATATGCTGTGGATGTTTTTATCTGTACTTTGTGGTAAAACAATAAAAACAAATTGCTAACAATCACCAGACTGTTGTTTATACAGATTTAACTAGGGCCAGATGAGACTGTCTTGTGCTTCCTATTTAGTACCCGTGACCACAGATTTAAATCCACACATCTACACTTTATAGCAAGAAGTTTCTGCCTTTGAACTGGCAGGCTAGGGGGGGAGGGTTCTACTAATGCTCCAGAGTCCTCAGGTTGTTCTGCCTTTGGCAACCCTAAATAGGTTAAACCTGCATAACTAATGATGGATAAATTCTTTGGATGCTACTTATTCCAATATCCTGGGGTTGTCAGCATCTCCATTTTTGCTGGTAGACTGTTACAATTCTTAGATGAATGGAGGGGAGCCTTAAGATTAAGCTTCATCCACACATGCAATTGAAAAAAAAGAGTATCCAGTTTAGATTTGTTTTAGTCGGTAGTTTGCAAATATTCTGTCAATATCTAAACTATATAATAAGAAAATGTCTGAAATGTTTGCTAATAGTAATACATGTAAAAACTACAAATGTTTTTTTTTTCTGGCCTTTCCTGTACATCATTCATGAATGCAGTCCCCTTAAACTACAAAGAATATGTGTCAACTCCAAGCCTTTCAAGATTCCATGATAAAAATGCTGGACAGCATTCATACTTTAGCAATGCTGTTTTTTTTCCGTACATGTTTCCAAAACTTAAGTCGTCCTACATGCTTTGAGCGATTTTTATCAAGTTGTACATGAACACACTGTGTTAAAGGTTTTTTTTTTCCTATTTCTTATATATCTGTTTTAAACTTTTTAAAATATTTTATCATCTGTGTTTTTTTTTTTTGGGGGGGGGGGGATTATGATTAAAATGAATGGAGAATCCTTAAAAAACGTCAACCCCTTAAACCTCAGACTACTTCAGCATCTTCTTTCAGCTAATGAACCCATCAAAGTGGTTCAACTTTTAGAAATTGACCATTGACCTTTAGAGTCAGTAAAATTTAGTAACTCCCCATATACACAGCAATGTTGAAAACCAGGATAAAAGATGGAGCAAAAATAAAGTATAAATTGATCCTGTTGGTACCATTGTGGCTCAATTCATGAATGAAAAGCACGGGGAAAAAAGGGGAAAAAATGACAAAAATCATATATTGGTGAAAACATGACAAACTGATCAAACTTAAAGAATTTAATTCAAACAAAATCAAATCAAATTTTAAACCAAAACTGTACATATGAAATGTTTCCTCTATTATAGAAATGCTGTTGCAAAATATCTAAATTAGACAAATTAAAGATTCTCCATTTCAGGTTATTCTATCCTCATTGTGGATAAGCACTAAAAGCTGAGAAATTCTAAGTAATAAGAGGCAATATAGCATCAAATAAAAGACCATGGACCTTTTCTTTTTTTGTTTGAGGCCAATTTAATGTTGCATTCATAATTATATTCTTCTGAGCTCTATTAGGGTTGGAGGTTTAAACCCTTGTAGTTTCTCCTTTAACCAGCAGAGGAAGCAAAAGTCCACATTAAAGTTTAAATGAAGCTTCCACCATAGCAGAGAAAAAAAAACATGGCAGAAATATTTTAGGACAACATAAGCTTCTCTAATTCAGTCTTCTGTGGAGAGATTAACTATTTTAGTCTCACTTGATTTAAGTATTGTACCAAAAACAACAACTGGCCTGCGTTTCAAACAAAGGAAATAACCATGGAGAATACAACACTGGGCAAAACTACAGGAAACAGTGTTTATTGCAGAGCAGCATTTAATTCCAAACACAACGGCGTCAAGCCAAATTACCGTAGGCTAGAGGTGATAGCAACAGTCAGTGAACACAAAGGTTATGACTTTTCACATTTGAAACTAGAACACATTGAAACAGGGGCACAGTGGAACACAATCAAAATTTTTAAAAAACCTCGACGAACACACACGTGGAAAGGTTGAGGGTAATCAACACTGATTTACTTGCACCTCGTTAGACCCTGCTGTGGGCAACATTCAAATTTGTCAACAACATGCAGATTGTTCCCTCAGGAAACACAGAGTAAATAGGTTACATATGTAAATAAATCATGTTTTACATTGAAACATAGGTGTATATGCAGCTCCTCTGATGTTGAAGATATACCATCAGAACTATGCATATTGTTGAAGAAACCTCTTCTGTTTGGTCCAGGTTTGTTCAAGTAAACATTATTTTAGAGAAAAAAATAACTGTTTTTTTTACATGTATGCCATGCCATAATAATGTTCAGTTTAAAAAAAGGTGTATCCTCCTCTCTGTAGCATTTTTTTAAAGGACGTAGAGGGAATTCGTAAAGGTCCAATTGACCTGGCATCCCTTTAAGATGGCACACATCTGGGCTACGCCGAAAAATAGGGGAAACCAACATTTCACAAAGTCCACGGAGCTTATATGCTGGTCGGTGGAGCCCAACTGGAGGCGAGTATCCTCCGGCTAGTGCACCTGGACTTCGTGTGGCAGCAGCTGGCAGCCGCTGCTGACGTGGGTGAGGACTTTCTGCTTCAGCTGGGCGACCTGCTCCCTCAACAGGCTGGCGGTGGAGGCCAGGTCGGTGTTCTGGCTCTTCAGCGTCTTCACCTTGTCCTCCAGCCTGGAGATCCGCTCCAGTTTGCGCCTCCGACACTTGGAGGCTGCGATCCGGTTTCTGAGTCTCTTCCTCTCGGCCTTGATCCGCTCCTGAGAGTCCATGTCGACGGGGGACAGCGGCGGGCTCTCGCCGAAGCTCTGGACGTCGGGGACCGTCTGGGGCTCCTCCTTCAGCGGCTGAACCCGAGAGAGCTCCGCCTGAGCCGGAGGGGCTGCCCCGAGGTTGTGGGACGGCGGAGGCGGGAAAGGGACCGTGTCCGTGGAGTAGTTGACGGTGGTTCCGAGCGGCCCTCCGCCGTAGCTGTTCAGGTTCGTGTACACCGGTAAGTCCGGTTGGACGGTGACCGCGGCGATGTTGGCGCCCAGGTCCAGCCTGCCGGTCGTCTGGCCGGTCCCGTTCAGCTGGTTCTGCTTGTGCAGGTCCTCCAGCGCCTTCACGAAGCCCTCGGCGAACTCCTGCTCGTCCGTCACCGTCTTCGGGTAGAGGAACTGCGGGCTGGTCGGCGTGGTGGTGACCATACCGTTGGACTGGATGATGAGCCGCTCCAGCTCCGGGGAGGCCAGCTTGAGCAGTCCCAGGTCCGGGGAGCTGAGGATACTCTCGGCGTCGCGGAGATGCGGTTTGAGGTCTGCGTCGTCCGCCAGGCTTAAGCTAATATCCTTCTTCATCATTATTTATTTTTTTTTTTAGCGAGTAAAGTGAAACGTCGGCCCGCTCGACACTCTCTCAGACCGGTGTCCTGTCCATAGCCTCGTCAATAGAAGCTGCTATGTGGAATTTCCGCTCTTAAATCTGGGTTTCACCACCGAACCAGGCCAGGCGACAGCTCCTGTCCTGCAGCTGAGTGAGAATGTTCGCCTGCGAGCAGCCTCCAGCTTTTAGAATGGGGCGCTAGGACGTTCCATTATGTCACGTCAGAGCACGCGCATTATGAGCTTATTTGAATAAAAAAAACAGAGAAGCGATACAAAGAGTTCCCACTCTGCACCTTTTCCTGGAAGTGGGTAACTCCAATCCAGCCCCTTCGACGTTGACGATATTTGGTAGTGATTTTGTTTGTAAAGAAGCAATATCATCAACATTTATGCCATATTCTAATTGAAAAATGTCTTGTTTTACATTCTTAGACTTGTAAAGCAATATGTCACATGTAGATAATAGCCAAGGTTATTAGTACGTTGGTTAATTAACAACTTTCAGATACAGACAAAGCTAGGTACACAATTAAATAGTACTGTAAAATGTGATTAAAGATTTTAAATTCTAAAGGGCACAAACTATATATGTGTTAGGGCTTTACAGAAAACTTTAGAGTTTTCCCTATTTAGTCAACAACATGTTTTAAAAGTCATTGTGTTCCTTTTAATTGGAAAAGTCCCTTTTTGTTTTCAAAAGCAGACTCTACTTTCATTCCTGCCATTTGTTGTGGTGTTGGTCAAATGAACAAAAACTTGACTGCAAAACACAGTATGTGATCCAAAGTTTGGTGATATTCCTACGAAAAGTTACATCCATTTGCAACAGTGTTTGCAGACCCTGTCCTTTGAAAAAACACTATTGTGTGTCTCTTCCATATTGTTGTGCTCCAGCACACCTATTTCAAATGAATGGGTCTTCATCAGCCTTCTGCAGAGTTTAAGGAGCTGAAGAGCTGCTCTGTTTTTCTGAATCAGGCGTGCTGGTTTAGGGAGACTTGGACATGGACTGCCACTTCTGTGTTATAGAAATTTCAGAGTGAAACGTCACTTCCTCCATAGTAAATCTTTATTTAATAGACAATCTTTGAGCACATCTATTACCATGGAGTGGAATAAACTAAAAAACATTGAGGTGGTGTTTGGAGGATTGATGTCATGGAGAGCATTGATTAGATTAGGCCTACATGCCTTAATTGCAGAAAAAAATTAAATCTGGAATATTTAGCGCAGAGCTTTCATAATGTTTAAAATAGAGACAAACTTGCTGTAAATATTTCAAATTGAAAATGAACAGTTTTGGCCTGATTTCTAATTCAAAGAATTTAGAAACTACATTGGAAGATATAATGAATATATCAGCTACATTCAAACTACAGGAATATATTTATTACACAACAGAAGTTTGTCTTTACAAACATGAACTGCCGCTAATTATTTTCTTTGTGGTTTATGTTGACGCAGAAGGGAAAACCTACTTCTCTTTTTAGTCCTCAACTACAAAATAGTTTTTCTGGACATCAGCGTTTTGGGCAGCCGAATACTGAACTGGTTTTATTTCAACATTTCCTATGGTCAGTAAGTAAGAACACAGTCTTGATTTTAGGCCTGATTTGGTTTCACACACGACTATGTACAGTCATGGCCAAAAGTATTGAGAATGAAACAAATATTATATTTACACATGATCTGCTGCCCTCTGGTTTTCATGAGTGTATGTCAGATGTTGTCATCACATACAGAAATACAATCAATGCTTGAATTTTGTCAGAATTCCTAGGTTTTCGTTTTTCCACCCGTCTCTTGATGATTGACCATTAGTTTTCAATGGGATTAAGATCAGGGGAGTTTCCAGCCCATGGACCCAAAATCTCTATGTTTTGTTCCTTAAACCAGTTAGATATCACCTTTGCTTTATGGCAAGGTGCTCCATCATGCTGGAAAAGGCCTTGTTCATCACCAAACTGCTCTTGGATGGTAGGGAGAAGTTGCTCTCGGAGGACATTTTGGTACCATTCTTTTTTCATGGCTGTGTTTTTAGGTAAGACTGTGAGAGAACCGACTCCCTTGGCTGAGAGGCAACCCCACACATGAATGGTTTCAAGATGCTTTACAGTTGGCATGAGACAAGACTGGTGGTAGCGCTCACCTCGTCTTCTCTGAACAAGCCGTTTTCCAGATGTCCCAAACAACTGGAAAGGGGATTCATCAGAGAAAATGACTTTACCCCAGTCCTCAGCAGTCCACCCCCTGTACCTTTTGCAGAAAATCAGTCTGTCCCTGATGTTTTTCCTGGAGAGAAGTGGCTTCTTTGCTGCCCTCCTTGAGACCAGGCCTTGCTCCAAAAGTGTCCGCCTCACAGTGCGTGCAGATGCACTCACACCTGCCTGCTGCCATTCCTGAGCTAGCTGCACTGCTGGTGGCCCAATCCCGCAGACGAAACACTTTTAAGAGACGGTCCTGGCGCTTGCTGGTCTTTCTTGGGCGCCCTGGAGCCTTATTGGCAACAATGACGCTGAAATGGGTTTTGGGGGATAAAGTTAATTTTCTGGGCAAATATTGACTTTGCAATTAAGTGCTGTTATGCTGAACACTCTTTTTAACATTCTGGGGTATATGCAAATTGCCGTAAAAAAACTGAAGCAGTAGACTTTGTAAATATTAACATTTGCATCATTCTCAAAACTTTTGGCCATGACTGTAGTCTAAACGGTAAAGTGCATTTTGAGTTTTCCTTTGTTAGAGTTAAAAGCAGAAAGATATACAGTTTTATTTAGAGAAATATGAATATCCCTTTTAAGTTTAGTAATGTCAGGAATACTTTTTCTCAGTTAATAAAAGCTCTGATGCGCATTTTGTAAAAATGCACCAACTTTTGCTCCTATAAGCTGATCAAACTTTTGAACTGAAACACGGTGTCTTCTGGCTGAGGATGAAGCATTCCTTCAACATGTCATATCTTTGCCAACCTATCAGTGTAAATGTGTTTCTATTTAAACCCAGATCCGTCGAGAGCTCCCTCTTCCAACCATCACTGTATTCGGCAGGTCAATATCCAAATGAATGCGGTGGAATAGTGGCTTTTGTTTGGTTCGTTAATACTTCTCCAGAATGTAAAGGGTTACGCAGACAAGGTTTGTGCGTCACAGGTAGGCTCCATCTATCACTACAAAGCTTTGTGAGGGTGGATCACATGTTAGACGCTTGTGATGTCACATCTCCTAATGCTGTGGCAGAAATGGAGGCTGTGCGCCTGTGTGTCTTTCCAACAGGGGAGATATTTTTGTCTAAAAGCTGTAAATCAGTGGGGGTGCTGCGGGCTCGAACCAGGAAAAGTGATACAATCACAAACAGCACAATGAATTGAATATTGCCTAATTTTTTTCAATTGACACAGAATTTGATTTAATGTTGTATAAATATGATGAACTGGAATCAACCAAATAATGAGATTTACAGGTTTTCTTCTACATCCAGTTTCTACGCGCCCACCTTTATTTTCGGATTGTGAAGGAATTCAGCTCTAACATGATAATCTAATAGAGTAAAAAGAGGTTGTTGTTTGTTTTTGTTGCATTTATAGTAAATGATCAAGACATGGAAGCTGTTTCTTCAGCTGCATTTCTGTGAATCAATGACTGGTGATGCATCAAGAGAACTGGAGAAGCTTTTTTGTCCAAGAGGGATTTGAGAAGAGTTACAAGCACTTTTATAATTATTTTCATGCAGTCTCACAGTTAACTGTTAGCATCTGGGCAGTGACTTCTCCCACTTACAACTGTGATAGTAGACGAATGAAATAGTTTTTTTTTTAATCACGATGATCTTAATCATCAATGGCTTCACTTCATATTGAGGGGCTCGAAAATGAAAACATTAATCAGCGTTGAACTTTTTACACTGATGAAGAGGAAAGATTGGAGAGGGCAGTCATCAATCAACACTCCATTATCCCTCCACTTGTGACTTTTATTCCAAATGTGCTCTCACCTATGAATAGTTGAAAGTACAAGGCAGGCTTGGCATACTGCGCCCACATTTCTCAGTTCATATGATACAAATCTTTTCATTTCAAAGGAATGCAGCCTGACAGATTACAGCCTGGGGATTGGCTGCCGTCTTACAATTTCTGATGATGTATTGTGACACAAGTGGACAAATATAAGTTTTTCACATTTTCTGACGAGGCTGTTTGGTTGAGTTGAACCCACGTTGCAACAAACTCCCAGAAGCAACACTCAGCTAATGGCAGCTCTTAGAGATAGCGGGTTCATTATATGACTACTTAATTCTCTACGTACGAGTCAACATGAAGATGTGGGATGCATTAAAGTCTCAACAGTTCCTGTCATCACTGGCTGGGAGGTAGGGTTGCTTGCTGAGACGCGGCAGGAATGTTCGGCATTTATTAGAAAAATTTGGCTTCCACACAGATACAAACAACCACACACGCTCACATACACTCCTTGAGGCAATTTGGAGAGTACAGTTAGCCTGAGTACCCAGAGAGGACCCAGGGAGAACATGCAAACTCCACACAGAAAGGCCCTGATTCCCACGGGCTCTCGAACCAGGAACCCCCTTGCTGTGAGGCGACGGTGCTAACCACCACGCCCCCAGTTTTGTTCTTACACTATGACGAGTGAGGTTTGAACCCTATGAGGACCACAGATATGTTCTCTCATTTGTTGCTTTCCTGGAAACTGGTTTGGTCAGCAAGGATTGGACTAAATAAAGGCCATTGGATAAAGTGTACTTGAATGATGTGACACTATGTGGTCCCCTGTGCTCAAAATACAGCTGAAACCATATTTGATCTTATGTTCTCACCTTTCACACATTATAGCTTTGTTTCCATTGTGGTTTGTTGTTTATTCAGAAGCAACAGTGCCATGACCATGACCCTCCTTTTAGTTGAAAACAGAGCTTGTACAAGTGTTCAGGCAATGTTAGATTAATAATTTCTGAGAAAAAGAAAAAAAATATTCTAATGATTAAGATGTTGTAGCAGTAGGATGGTTGTAAAACTATCTGTGGGACCATTCCAGTGACTTTTTCCTTTATTATCCAGTTGGACAGAATAACTTTCCAGTTCACCTTAGAGAGCAGCTGTAGGAAACAGTTGATCATTTTTAGTAAAGCTGCTACCTTTATGTTGGTGTGGGTTCTCACTCATCCAGGTTGTGGTAATCCTAAGAGCATGAGTAAAACGTGTGTGGACTTTCTAAAAATCCTGCTGCGTTTAGTTTCACTGCCTGGAAAGCTTCACTTGAAAGATTAATAGATTCTTATTTTTTAGTGTCAAATTATGTAATCTATATAAAGTGTTTATAATGGTGTTAGCTGAGAGACGACTAATAGTTGTTTTTCTATTTCAGAATCATATTATTTGCCCATCCCTGTATTTTCCACGGTAAATAAATGGGTTAACAGTCCTAATAAATGTGTCCGTGGGTGTACATGAGCCCCACTAAGCTGCTCCATCGCCTGATGACGTAGTTTCTAAGTGTGGGTGAAGTTCCACACTGAAGGAGGATGTAGGAACCCCGTGTGTGGCATAAAAGTGTGTTTGAGCGTTTAAAAAAAGTACACACACACACACACACACCTGTGCACCCACAAGTACATGTCGGCAATTTCAAACCCGTAACCACAAAACTTCAATGAGTTTCTTATGGTTACAACTTAGCTGAGTTAGAAAAACAAAGGCACACTTTTTTTTCCACGTATAGGTGTCACTGTTACAGTGCTCACGTGCCACCAAAAGATTTAAAATGGATTTTTATTCTATCTTATTTCAAATTAGACAGTTGTTTTATATTTTAGGTCTATTTTTTTGACAGGCTATTGACGGGCTTATTCTGCTCTGTGCTCTTTTACTAAGAGTACATCTTTCTTATCTGGAGATCTCAACTGAAATTAAGCATTTGAAACACATTTAGCTGTAATAATAGTCTTAGTCTCAGAAAATAATTTCCATTATAATCAGTATTATTTCACCTGTAAACCGTGAGGCCCAACATTGTCATATAACTCATGTCTTTGTTTCTGCAGTGACGGTATGTTGCATATCAAAGCAGAGTGCATTGCAGATAAAGAATAGAGGTTTCCATCCATTTTCCAGCTCCCTTTTGAAACTGAAAAAATGTAAATGACATTTCATGGAAACATTTTGAGAAATCTAATCAAGATCATAAATTTGGTGTTGTTCTTCTTTATGCTTTTTCTCACTGCATTCATATTTTGAAATATGTATATGAGTTATTCCCATTCCTATATATATGTCTGTTCATAAGTTTGAATGTGTTAGCAATTAAAACCTCTGAGAAAGTGTGGGAGGTCAACAGGTTGAGGGGCCACATCTGAACAGAAACTCTGCTGCAACTGCTCAGTGATGCCACAGCATTTTATTTCCAGCCCACAAGAAACTACTGGTTTTGATTATTTCTGTCTTTCATGATAGTTTCCAGTGTGTCTCCAGGTTTTATCCACAAGCATGCAAAACAGGCTGAACACACTGAAATCCAGATAATATGCACACGTGTGTCACACTGTGCCACAGATTATATGGTTTTCTAAATTCTTCATCCATACATTCAATTTTCTAGGCGCGCGTTTGTCTGATTCAGGCTTGTGACGTACCTGGCAGGGTACTTGCTTCTGGGCAAGATGACAGTCTGTAATTCTTCTGGTTCTAATCATAAGTCCCATTTTCACGTTCCTTTGTATGGGAGGCATTGCTTTTGTCATAAAAACTCAATTGAATCCAGATCAAAGCTGTCAGAGAGTGTTAGAGTCGGCCCAGGGGTTGTGTTTTTCTCCTACGCGTGACTTCACATATTCATACACACTGTATCTTCTCAAAATGTTCCTCCCTCCAAAGTGGCCCATTTAATGAAATTGTAATTTTGATCAAATTACCATATGGATAGAAATGTCTGAGCTCTTCTAGTTTGTGGCACCTTTATCTTTATCATTTCACCTTTATATTTTTTTTACCACAATTACTTCTGGCTTCATCATAATCAGACAGCATCCTGAGACAATGTCATCCTTGCTATCTTTTCTGGAAAGCTGGAAAGCATTTGACTGATTTATCCTTTAGCAAAAAAAAGCTTTTTGTCACAGCCTTTTTCATGGGCCAGAGTTTGGTTTTCCTTTATTTATCATGGCTTCCTGACATTTATATGTTTGGTGAGGGATGTGCGATTTCTCCCTTTGGGTACAGACTATAACAGATAAACCATCACAGTAACCAGGACAACGCTGATACGCTTTGGATGGAACAACATTCACGAGAAATGAATGGACACAGAGGTCTGCGGTGAGAGATATTTCCTGGCAGGCAGAGCTTCGATGAGCTCCCATAAATATGTTTGGCAGCTTGGTATACTTTGTGCCTGCTGGTAAAAATAGTCCTCCTTCCCAAGGGAAGCGATGACGTCTGCAGCCTGCCTTCATCACCAACCACGAATTGGCTTCACCCTCGCACTGGAAAAGCAGAGACACAAAGTGTGGGGGGAGCATCAGCCATCACCATGGCAACTCATGCAGAGTGACGCAGGTAAAAGCAATAGAAAG
Organism: Menidia beryllina; assembly: GCA_013363375.1. Lineage (NCBI taxonomy): Eukaryota > Metazoa > Chordata > Actinopteri > Atheriniformes > Atherinopsidae > Menidia > Menidia beryllina. Next base: position 5,332,658 of record JABUIW010000023.1, read on the forward strand.
AAGGAGAAGGTAGTGATTGGCTGCCAACTGCTGTGCTGTGTGTCTATGTGCGTTTGGAAGAGATGTGTGGGTGGTTAGGAAGAGGAGGAAAACTCAGCAACCCAGCTATGAGATTCGCCCCCACACTGCAGCACACAACGTCTAAGCCTGTTAGCATGGTTAACAGTCGAGCCCAGCAACAAGATTATATGATTTTTCACGGTTCTCGGGCACCGACTTTGGGTGCAGGGGAAAAAGTGTTATTTTCCCCTCTTTTAGATGCCATCTTGCATATGCAGGGCTACATTATGAGAAAAAAAACATCCTGCACATTGACTCAAAGTAACATGAAATTCAGTTTCAGGGAAATTGAAGCACTCATTTGTGGCAAATGAACTGCTGTTTTCTTTGGCTACTAACAAAGGGATTTCAGCTGCCTCTCTTCTTTGACTTTATCTAATAGTTTTTTTTTAAATGTGACACATGTAAACGATGGTGTCATTTAGTTTGTCATCATTTTATTTTGGAAAGGAATATATAGCCTTTTATACCAAAACATGGCTTATATTACTGAGTCGGAAAGAATCAGTGTACAAACCGCTGAGCTGTGCCGAATTGGTCCTAAAAAATCATAGCAAAATTAGAAAATGATAACTCGATAATCAACATTTCTTTACCCGTTTTGGTCTTATATCAACCCTCTGAACCGAGTGAGATTTGGAAATAGTGGATTAGTTGGTTAGTTGTTTCGTTCAAGGCACATTATCAATACATAAATGAACACACAGCCATAATTTGCATAAAAAGCAGCATTTTTTCTGAAAGCTCTCATTTTGTGGACCAGTCTACACATCGGCACATTGGATTGATATTGGAAAGTCACCCTTGTTCTTCACCAGGTCCAGTAGTTCCTAAGCTCTGGCTTTGACATACAGTACATATAAATAAACTGTCACCTTTTCATCACAGCATCAATCAGTCAAACAGTTTTACCATTGCTTCTTTCCTTATTCTAAAGCTTATTTCTTTAATAATTGAACACTAAATGCTTTCCTCTTTTCTTGTTTCCAGTAGACACATGAAAAGCACAAGAAAAGATAAAGACATTCTGTCATTGCCCTGAAAAACCTGGATTAGAGAAAGCAAGTACAACGCCATATCATTTCATTCCATATGTCAAAATGTCTGCTATGAAAGAAAGATCTATGGAAGCATGTTGCTGTAGCTGCTTATTGTTTATGGTAAGTAAGGCAAGTTGAGAGAGCAAGTATTTCTGTGAGTAAATAGTGCCACCTTATGGTCTCTGCATGGCTTACTGCATGCTTTAGCTGAGACCAGAGATCATGTTAGGAATGTTAGAATCTGAATAACACTAAAACCTCACACTGCACTCAAATTTCATTTGCTCTTCTCTGTATTATTAACTGTAAAATTCCACCCTGAAACGGGAAGGGATGGGTTGGCACTGGGTCCTCCTGATAATCTACTGAGCCCATTTAAGATTACTGAATTTCCCTCTCTGCGACTCTCATCGGAGGATATTCAACGTGGAATGTTGTTGCTTATTTTCGTTGTTTGTCTTGTAACACACAAAATAATGGTGTAATAATGTTACTGCCCCAGACGTGTTTACGATTTATTTTCCACCTTAATTGGTCTTGCATCAGTGGGTGTGGCTCTCTGCATGGACTGTAAAGAAGTGGAGGGGCCTCAGTTTGTGGCAATATAAGCTCAGGTAGACAATAAAATCTGGTTTTATGAGGAGCTAGTTCAATAACATGACCTCAATATTCAGTTTTTATGTTCTAATTATGTTTTAACTGTTTTGAAAGATGATTTGAGATTGTATGGAAAGATTTTATCATTTTCTTGTAACCATCATTTTCAGCATGATTCATGTCCTTCTCTGTTTTGCGGGAAGGCCATGTGATTTTTATGTGGATATAAATGTACCCATTACCAAAAACATTCTCGCTCACTTTGGGATCATCAAAATTGTACTTTACCAGAATTGTGAGATGATGTGAACATGTAACTGTTGTGATCTAATTCTAAGGACATATTTATCCATGAAAGGAACAATTCAACACTGCAATTTGATCAAACGATAAAGACAGATGCTTTAACAAAAGCCATTTTATTTTCATGTAAATAAATTACAACATTGTCTTTTGTTACAAAAATAAAAAGAAATGCAACCAACAAAATGCATGTTGGACTTTTTTCTTGAAATCCTAATCGTCGTTGTGTAAGTCTTACAAATGCTTCAACAAAACTGTCCATTGACTGAATCCTCTCAGCTGTTCACCTGCTGTAATCAAATCGCACAGGACAAACAGACAGTAAAATAAAAGGGCATACAAATTAATTTTTAAAAGTACTTCTGAAACAGAATTTGGAATTGGGTGCTTTCTACAGCATGAAAATAACGCCCGAGTGAACGGCTGTCCAAAAAGATTAAAGTAAAAGCCTTCCAGTGTACCAACACATGCAAAAATGATAGTTTTTTAGTATTTTCTTAATACGAAAAAGACGTTTCTGTGTGATACACTGACTAAAAAAAAAAGACACCCAAACAAAGAAGAAAAAAACCCTCAGTGCATAAGCACTGCTTGTCTCATGTGTCTCGCAGTGTCTGCAACGATCAGTCCTTCTTAACATCACAGCAGAAAGAAACAGCAGAGAATTATTATCATGTACTGAAACTGGAATCACTCTATCAACAGGATGTTTTTTTTAAAGATGCAGTGGCCTCTGTCAGTGCTGGTTTTTCATCCCCTGAGGTTTGCCTGTTTTCTTGTCAGGCTGCTGTTGCTGGCCCCGACCAGGACCGGACATCCCTCTGCCACGGCCGCCAAACAAACCTGCAAGAGAACACAACAACAGCAACCTTCTGTTAGCTCTGATAGTTAAAGCAGGATTAAGGAGGAGGAAAGCCGTCTATTACTAAATAGAAGTTAGCTTCTGTAACTGTACGTAACGACAAAGGTTGCTCTGCCTCACCTCGGCCGGCTCCTCCTCTCCCCTTTCCTTGCTGTTTGTTCTGCTGTGAACCACCGCGTCCACGGCCCTTCGACACCACCTCCTCCTTCACCATGTCGATGATCTCATCTGGGATTCGCAGATACTTGATGGTGCTTCCACGGATGTAACACTCTGGCATCCTCCAGAACTTATCTCCATCCTTTGTGAAGGAAAAAGTGTAACATGATCCCCATGATTAATCGCCATTCACTGCTCAGTAAACATCAATCTGTGTAGAAAATGTTTGCACTCTGTCACATGAAAAACCTTCCAACAGCACATTCCAGCTGTTGTAATCAAGATTAATGAATATGAGAAAAAGCAAATGAGTAGTATTGATTTCATGTATTATTATAGACTACTTCTGTTTGCTCCCGAAGAGGACTGGTAATACGAGCAGAACAAACATCCACGACTGCCCTGATATGAAGCCTGCCTTTGGTTTACAGTCACATACATCATACATGTAGTGTCGGCTGGTTCTACAGCAATGGGCAGCTTTACCCTTGAGGTGCAGATGACTTCTCTCAGGTTGATGTTCATCCAGTTGTCGCAACTAACCAGGTGGCCGTTGTATGTCTCTCCATTCTTCAGCTCCACTAGCTAAGGAGAACATAAACAGGACAATCAACATTGTTTTAAACAGCCCTTAAAGACCTCAGTTCAGTTTTATTCAAATTTTTTACAAACAAATCTTACAAGGTATAAGAAAAACAGTTCATATGGCAGAAAACATTATATAACAGTTAATTTATGATAGTAGATAAACAAGAGCTATAAGAAAAGATAAAAAGAACATAAAGTTCAAATTTGGTAAGCCAAATCAATCCACTTCTTAGCACATTCTGAAGGATAACACACACTAATATTGGTTCGTTAACTAACACTAAAATTGGTAATTTTTGCGCCACAAGAGTCAGTGTCTCCTCACCATGGGATGGTTCTGTGCAGTCTTCAACAGAGACAGGGGAAGCTGACAAATGACAAAAAAGGTCACAAATAAGAAAAAAAAGATACCAGTTGCTTACCAAGATGAACTTGAGAACAATTACTAAATTATTACGTTTTATGCAAATGAGCGTGGTCTGGCGCAATGGCAGCTCTTCAATGCATTTTCAGACCTTTCATTTTTATGACATTAGCGAAACGAGTCATAAAGTATCTATGTAACAATTTATCCAGCTTTGGCTTTAGGTTATTTTGTAATATTCATCACAAAAACTTTCTACAGAAGTGTGTTATGATTGTGCGCGTTGAATTAAAACTATTTGCATGATAGGAATATAACGTAGCTACAATGGCTAACTAAAGGTAGCTTGCGTAAAGCCTACTACCTAATACCACAAAGCTGCTAACACTATTTTGTAAGCCGAATAAAGTGTGTGCAATTAGGAAGGATATAAGCAAGAGAACGGCAGACAACTGAATAAATACTTACCATTTTTATAGCTTTCTTTTTCTTTTTAGGTCAAACGTTTACCAGCACGATTTTTCGTACCCACTACTCTTCTTCGTCTATTGGTCTCCCGTCTGGTTTAAAGCATGCGCCCCCTAGCGTCTAAAGGGCGTATATTCATTTGTTCATTTGGATTCCATAGACCTCCCTAAATATATATGATAAACTTGAAATACCACATCATTTTAATTTACACACAGCATTGTATTTAATCGAGACTACATCCCCTAGGTACAGACCCAGGTGCACGTCTTAAAGTGCTTGCACTTTCTCTTTTGATAACTCATGCTGCATCTTGTAAATGCAATAACATTTGTTCTCCAGTTATTATTGAGTTATAGGTTAAAAAAAAGAAAGAAAAAGAAATATAATCTCAAACATACAACTTTCTATAACGTGGGAAATTAGAGTATTGTTCAGATTTCGTATTATCTTTTTGGTGAAAGGCAAATCATTATTAAAAAACTCAAATGTTCAGAATCGTTGCAGACGTGTTACGTGCATTGGCTGAACAGTTGTATTCTATTTAGTTAATTTAGTCCCGTTTGGGCCTCCATACTTCAGTGTATCTCAGCTGACGCAATCACGTCACAACTCACGCAACCTGCAGAATGAAGTAGAACGGCAGGTTCCTTTGGAGAGTGACAGAAGAAGGCTTCAGCTGCGAAGGACCGCAACTTTACGTGCCGTTCTGGTTCAAATTGAACAGCCGAAAGAGAGCGACGGATACCTCACTAAAAGCCGAGAGATGGATAATAACAAACGGACTGTGGTTGTCACAGGTTTGTTTTTGCTGTTTATCTTTTATTGCTGCTATTCTGTGCGATTAGGAACGGTTGAAGTGGAGGAAAAGTTGCGGGGATGACAGCTGCACAGCCCTTAATGGCGTCAGGCTCTTCGGCGCGGCAGTTTGGGATTGAAAGAAGGGCTTTGTTTGATCCTTAAACAGTTCATTTTCCTGTTTACTGCCAAAATAAAGGCTAATAGCTCAGATAGAATTTTCTTATTTATTTTCTTAAGGGCTTCATAAAACCACAACGCGGAAGAGAAATACACACTGTAATGTTGTTATTTATATATATATTTGTGTCTGTTTCAGACATCACTTACTTTGTTTTGTGTCAGCTCTATTATAATCTTTCAAAATTAATAGAACAAAATACATTAATTATTACAAATAACGTTGCCATTCATTTTAACAATGAACCTGTAGTATGATTGAAAAAAGGCAGTCAAAACTACAGTAAATGAGTTTAGCAACAATTAATTTAATTGTGTTTAGTTAATATTACAAGGTAATTGTATCCTTAACTTTGGATTTGTTCTTCTTAGTTGTTTAATGTTGACAGTTTAATTCTCTGTCAAAATGATACTGTCATTCTCAACACCTAGCTATGGTGTTATTGTAGATATATTCATAAACCACCATAGACCTCTCATACTTCACTTTTGATACCTGCCTAAAGTAGTTACTGTATGCAAATCAAGTTACTGTATGCAAATCAAGTTATATACTTGTAATAAATGCTGAACAAAAACTGTTAATTGTAACAGCAGTCTGAATCTGTTTCAGTGTAATTTTGTAGACAACATGCTTTGTATTACCATTCACTAAATAACAGAATGAAGAAGAATTATTGTAATATTCATTCATTTTATATCATTTATAATACATCTTCATTTATTACAGTATATGTAAGATTCTCTTCCCATAAAGAACAAACTTTGAAACTTCACTCTTCCCTTTTAATATTCTGATTTTTTTTAAAGTTGTTGAACTGTACGCTTAGCAGAAGTAAGTATGGCGGTGATTTTCTATTCTCAGACACAAAGGAGTGTAGAAACCCAAGGACCCATCTACTAGAAGATGTGTAGATTGCCTGGGAACGGCACAGTCACAATAGCGGACTGGCTGGCAGCTGCTGGCCCCTCACTCTGCTCCTTTTCAGCAGCCTGTCAGACAGACTGATCCTTTCTCCACCCAGCCCCCAGGGACCGGCTGACCCAGGCACGGGAGGTGGAGGGGGAATCAGTTGTAGTTCCCTATATAAACAAGATAGAGTGAACATCCATCATCTTCCCAGATAGTTTCCTTTCGGTTCTACCAGGTATTGTATGAAAGAAGGAGCCACAATCTTTATTTGCTGAAAAGATTTCTTCACTCTTAAAGAACCAGTGAGCAGTGACACCTATGGATGGGGGTCTGTAGGGGTTTGGCATAAGAAAAATACATCTAAAACTCAAAATGTTTTGATATATCTGATGTGTTTATCACATTTGAGCTTTAAAATTGCAAAAGCGTGATTCTGCAAAGATAAAAAAAAAAACGTAAAACAAGCCGTCAATACTTTGACAGTTTCTGCTGAAGTGACAAATCATCAGTGTTTCTGTCTCTGTAAAACAGCAGCTTTATCGGTCTCAGCTGTGCATCCCAAATAACTGACATCTTTTGTAGGTTTTGGGCCATTTGGAGAGCACACCGTCAATGCCAGCTGGGTAGCAGTTCAGGTATCTTTTCACCCATCCATTAATACTGTCTTCTTTATCATTATTTATTTTTCTGTGATCACATCACACCTATCCTTTCTTAGAAAACAGAGTTCTCTGTGTTCACGTTCATGTCCTGTTGTTGGCAGCATTTGAACTTAACTGTGTAACAGCTATGTGAGGCTCTGTTAGCTGCCGGCAGGCCCCACTGCTCAGCAGTATTTGTCAGAGGCTTTATGTGGGGGATGATGGCCCTTGTCAGGATGTCTAGACGGACTTGATAAGGATATTAGAGGCAAACAAAAGGCTGCATTGTCGCAGGGTCACAGACATGGTCAAACTAGCCCCTTTTCAACACCAGTGGGGGAGGTGGGGGTATCAGTGTCCTGCAAGGGGGAGTGGGGGAGGTGTTAGCTGTAAATTGGTCACAGATTTGTCTTACTTATGATATCACTGACTGCATCTTTTTTTTCTCCCTTTGGTTAAGTAATGCACTCTGTCCAAGTGAATTGTTGAAATGTGACCTACGGAAACAGTGATGCAGCGAAGAGGCATTCTTCCTTGATGGGACACAAATGCAAAGCTTATGTTTAAAACATCGTTTTCAAAATTGCATGCCACATTTAAGCAAATCGTGTATGCTTTTATTTGTTTGGAAAGGAACTGAAGAAGCTCGGACTGGGCAGTGGTGTGGACTTGCATGTGTACGAGGTTCCTGTGGAGTACCAGACAGTCCAGAGTTTGGTTCCATCACTATGGAAGCAGTATCATCCACAGGTAAGAGGAAAGCTTCCTGCCTTGGTGTCAGGTTGACTTTCTGAAGTTCTCATATGCGTTTCGTACCATACAAAAGGAGACATTTTCACAGGGAGTGGTAAAAGGGATATGATGGATGTCATTCTGACTGCGTTTCTATTGTTTTCCTTTCCTGCCAAGCTGGTCGTTCATGTCGGAGTCTCTGGAATGGCCACCACTGTTACACTGGAGAAGTGTGGTAGAAATCGTGGCTACAAGGGCTTGGACAACAGCAGCTTTTGTCCAGATTCACAGTGTTGCATTGTCGGCGGCCCGGACTGTATCAATTCGGTTATTGACATGAAATCGGTCTGCAAGAGAGTGACCGCGTCGGGACTGGGAGTTGCTGTCTCTGTCTCAAAGGATGCCGGAAGGTGATTTTTCTCTCTCCTTTTTTTTCCCTTTGTTGTGCACATCCTGTTGTTTCACCGTTTACCTCTCTAGCTAATGCTTCTTTTTTGAGGAACAAAAAGTTTCACATCACCATGAAAGACAATTTCCTTAAGATAGTATTAATATAAGAGCTGAAATTAAACAAAAGACAGCCGTAAAGCCTGTCCCCCGACTAGCTGATGGACACAGCAGAGCAGTAGAAGAAATATTAAGTACACATTTTTTTTTGTTTACTGAAGTAAATCTGTTTATTTTTGCTATTCTCACTTTCCTAACAGATATCTGTGTGATTTCACCTACTACACATCGCTTTACTTAAGCCACGGCCGCTCTGCCTTTGTTCACGTGCCTCCTCTCGGAAAGCCTTACAGTGGGGAAGACCTGGGTCGCGCTCTGCAGGCCATCATCCGGGAGATGCTGGAGCTTCTGGACCAGGCAGAAGAGAAGATCCAGTGCCAGCAACACATCCACTAAGTGACCTTCAGATGCCAGCCAGCCTCCCCAGCCCTCGCCACATCAGAGACATTGCACTTGACCACAAGTAGCCACGCTTCCTCTTTAAAACCAAGTCTTTACATGGACATACTGACACTTCAGAGATTAGGTTTGTTCTTCAACGTTTGTTCGTTTTTTTTTTTTCTTTTAATCTGTGTTTTTGCTAGACCTGAGTGGTTATGTTTTCATGTCCCCCAACGGTGACCACATAAAATGGGAGTGTCAAACTGACAACAGTGAACTGAATGCCATGTTTTTTTCCCCACTTCAAAGGAGCTGAAACCTGAAGACTTTTGAGTTTGAAACATGGTTTAAAATACTTACAGAGCAAAGCAAAGATCTGCTCACACGTGTTCACATGCGATATGTTCATATCTCCTCTTCAGCCATGAAATCATTTGTTGTTCTTCACCCCAAATATGTCCTCTCTTCATGCACCTTATTGGGTTAGGGTAATCCGGAGAGTTGTAGAGGATGTGTCTTGGTGGAAAATGTAGAATCTAAGCGCTAGTTCTGCAGAAAGTCTCTTCATTTTTCAATTTGAGCTGTTGCTCCATCATGATATATTTTGGTTAGCAGCTGTTTAAATCTTCATGACAGTTGTCAATGTACATTATGTTAAGAGAACAAAAGATTGGTTGTGAACTATTTGCTCATTTAATTTTACTTCAAATTTTTTCTTTCCCAGCTGCCCTTAGCCTTTCACACTGAATTGTTTCTCAGTCCTTTTTCTTTATAAGAAGTTGTAAATTATGCCTTCTTTTACAAAGGTTATTTAAATCAGGGAACGGGTTGGTTCCAGCTCATACTTCCCCAGTTATTTTGGCCCAGTTCTGACGGAAAAACAAGAACAAAAAAAATGACCTCTCACCCATTGAGATCTGGCCTCGGGCTGTGCAATGTTAATTTACAGATCTCGTTTACTGCTTAACGCGGGACATTTCCGCCATCGTTTAGTCATAGCTGCACAACTGTTTAAAAGATTTATGGCCTTCAAGTCCTAACTCCAGACGTTTTATGGCTGCATGAAATGAGAGACTTATTTTGGGGACAAATGTACAATCTAAACTGCCTATCAATTTTTTTTATACTATGGGAATGTTATTTTATTACAGCAACTTGAGGGGAAAAATTCTACAATCAAAGTCTAAGGTGCAGGATTCCAGGAAGGTGAACTGCTTTGAGCTTCATATTACGCCACTGATGTGTGGAGATGACTAATGTATATGTATTTCAAAGATATCGCATCAGAAATATGCAATTCAAAACCAAACTTAAACTTCTAGGCTTTCTTTTAGAGTTGTGCAGTTATAACTCACTCATCAAAGCTTCCTGATATGCTCTTCGCTGAACTGAAATGTTCGATATGGTAATGTGAAAAGTCCATTTCATGAAGTTTAACTCCCGAGATTGGTCAGAGTTGGGCTTTGATTGTTTTTTTCTTTTCTTTTTTGATTTCTGTTGCACTTTCTGTTTTTATGTCAGTTTTACTAAATCTGGAATTTCTAAATGTGAATGGTTGCATTTTACGTTTTTATTTTCAGTCACTTTAACTTGAAACATGTAGCTTTGTAGACACATGCGCATCCATTTTTAACACTTTTCTCCCAACTATCATGTTGTATGTGATACTTGCTTTGTTGGTGAGCTTATTTTCATTTTTCACCTTTTTTCTAACCTGTAACTCAAACAGTAGCAGATTCCATCATGTGATAGTGACACTCGAAGGTGTAAATCTGCCATTTTTTTTATTGGGTTGTCTTCTGTTTTACTGTGTTTCACCTGACTACTGAGCTGTTAGGACAGCCTATGTCACCTAACACTGCTTCAGATTTGACTGGAGCTGGTAATAGTTTTATAATAACCTGTAATAATTGAATAACCTATTTACTTCATCACACACAGTTACAGTTTTCCACTGTTCTAGCAACCCCTGTAATACCTAAAGAATATAATATTGCATCCTGTGTTTTGAAAGTTGGTGCCACTGTTTAAGTGAATTCTCATAATTTCAAATGGTGTATTTCCTGCATTTCAACAAACGATTTACAACACAAAGTTCTTTAACATGCTACACAACCTAAAATGTCTTATAATCTTTAAATTTTAGCATCTTGGTTAAATGTTTTAGAAATCTTGAGTTATTAAACCGAGGGCCATGTTTAAATCAGTGTGTTTAGGTGCTAACATTTTGACAGTGTAGCTTTCTGTGTGAGTGCTAAGATATGACAGGGTGGTCGGCACAATTGGTGCCTGATGTTTACCCACGAGGTGACCCTTGACCCCTGGTTCTTAATGTGCCTTGCTGTCATTTGTGTGCTCTGAAAAGGCCTTAATAATTCTCAGTGGCTCAATTCAAAGATGTATTACTGATGCTTTGCAGTCAGATCTGTGGCTACCTCAAAACTTCTTTAAAAAAAAAAATCTCACTGTGTGCGCTGTTGTTCACCAGCATTGTTTCCTGTGAGTTTCTGTGTATAGGGAGTGTCTTCACAAGATTTTCTCCTCCGTGTCGTTGAAGCACTGTTAAAGTCAATAATCTCACTTTGTAAAAGAAAGAGTTTGAAATAAACTCAGTAAAAGAAAACTCTTAATTTCTGTGTCCGTTAATGCAGAACTATTTGTATACACACAAACACATACATATAAATGTTCACAGTTGAGTATTTTTCTGTGTGACTCAAATTTGTAAGAAATTGACTCGCGTGTTCACATTTTCCATCTTTATGTGACTTCAAATTTAGCTCATGTTAGTCCAGTTCATGTTGATATTATTTCCAAAAATGTCATACACGCTCTCACATGCATCGTACAACTTTTCATAATGAAATATTCAAGCTTGTTCACTTTGACACATAATTACCTCTATACTTAGTTGTATATTCTTACGGGGAAATGAAAGATCGGAGGTCGTTTTCCTTCCTGCAGTAAAGGAGCAGCTTTTAAAAGGTAACTGTTAGCAGACATCACTCAAAAGTTACAAATCTTACACCTGTCCGTGGATCTGGAAGTTTCCATTTTAGGCAGATTAACAGTGTACAGTGCATTTCCTGCAGAGGTCCTTCGCTTCTGTCATGTCTGTAAAAACAAAAAGTGACGAAGTGAGTGCTCCTCCTGAATAAGCTGTCTGTGCAGTCCAGCCCCCAGCTAACGTCACACGTTGCGCGGCGCTGGAAGTCCGTCACCGCCGCTGACTGTTGGACCTGCACAAGCTTGAGGTTCTGATCGTTTCCATTTTTATTTTTATTCAAATTCAGACTCCCGGCGACGCGCTATAATATATATAACGACGAATAGACGCGGTGTGGATTTTAGTAGGCTTCACAGAAACCCGGAAATCGTTGAGTAAAACGAAAGTTAAGGGTCGAGATGAGTGTGGAGGCGTACGGGCCGAGCTCCCAGACCCTCACCTTCTTGGACACCGAGGAAACGGAGTTGCTCGGAGCAGACACCCAGGGCTCCGAGTTCGACTTCACTGACTTCACGCTCCCCAGCCAGACGCAAACCCAAGGCCAGACCCAGAGCCAGCTGGACTGCCAGGTTTGAAGCCTTCACTCTCCTAGGAAGGCGCGACTTACTGGCGCTAGCGGCGGTTAGCTAGCTTACTAAGGCTCTTTGCTAGCCCGCTATTATTGGATATAGCCTTATTTAGCTTCGAGTTAGCTCTTTAGCATCTTAGCAAGACAATAAACCAAACTCCTTAACTGAGTATTAGTTTTGTGGGCTTTCTTATTGGGTTGTTTTCGAAACCAAGCCGAATATTTTGTATGTCCTATATGATCAGAGAGAGCATTTTTGAAGCTGGCTTCGCCACACTGCGTGGCTCTGGTGTTTACTGCTACACGTTAGCATCGAGTTTGTTTGCTAAAGATGGAACTGTGCTACAGGTAAATGGTCCAGATGAGGGTCTTCTCAACGGCGGAGTGGATGACCCCGTGGGCAAGACCAGCCAGTTGTTGGGCGAACTCAACTTTGAAGAGGATGAGGAAGACACGTATTACACCAAAGACCTACCTGTGCACGCTTGCAGGTGCTGACACAGGAACCACACCACGCCAGCCTGACACATGAACATCTCAGAGGAAGTCGTTGTGTAACTGAATTTGTTGCTTTAGCTCTTACTTTCACACACTATTTTAGCAGTCATTCTTTGAGGCTTCAATCCCTGTAGCTATAGTTGAAGCCACTTATAACCAAAGCAATTAAAAAAAATCTATGATCACTACATATTCAATTAAAAAAATAGTTTAGTGGCTCCTAATTTATTTAATTGCTTACTCCTCTTATCCTGGATATTACATTGAGGTTTATTTAATGCTATACAATGCCAATAAGTGATATATTTTAAAAGAATATGTTATTGATCATTGGGATCAAGTTTAAAAATGTATCTTGAATTTTTTTTGTCATTTTTATCATTATTAAAACTTTATTAGGACAAGCGCTGTATGTTAAAAGAGAGCATTACTCCATTAAATGCTATTGTGTGCTGTACTGCTGCCTATGATGGACACATGTATAATTACTGAGAGTGTTCTTGTTGGCTTTGCAGTTACTGTGGTATACACGACCCAGCGTGCGTGGTGTATTGTAATACCAGCAAGAAGTGGTTCTGTAATGGCCGTGGCAACACATCTGGAAGGTTAGTAGCCATCTCATTCCGTGTAAATATATTTTAAAAAATAATCAAAGATTGAACTGTAACAGTGATGATAAAAATTACAACTATTTTAACAACATGGTTTACATTAAAAAAAATCCTGTTTTGGGTGTTGGATTTATATGGTAAAATGTAACATTTGGTTTTACTTTTTGACGAGTACTTTTTAACCAATAAGATGTCCATTTCGACCGTTCTTACAATGTTTGTTCACTGTTGTAAAATGGTTTATCTATGCTTTTTGTCCCGTGTCTGTGTAATGGTACGCGGAAAAGAAAAAATTCAGTACAACATTTCTATAACTTTCTGAGTTTGTGATGTTATCTGTTGTCCCTCTTTCACTATCTACCTAACAGCCACATTGTGAACCACATGGTGAGGGCGAAATGCAAAGAAGTGACTCTGCACAAGGATGGGCCACTGGGCGAAACAGTGCTGGAGTGTTACAACTGTGGCTGCCGCAATGTCTTCCTCCTGGGCTTTATCCCAGCTAAAGCTGATTCTGTGGTGGTGCTTCTTTGCAGGTCAGTGACTGAGGGCCTGTCTGGGAAAACATTGATTAATGCTGTCCCGAAAAAATGTATTCTATCAAATCCTCTCTTAAATATTGCATTGGCCCCTAAAAATACATGTGTGGGTTCTACATTTACTACAGACGGTTCATCTGTAAGGAGAGTTTTGTGACATGTAATTTTTCCTCAGGCTCTACATTCAGATTTGTGGTCTCTGAATTGGGATCAACTCTTGAATTTATTTATTTCAATTTTATTTGTGACAGATAATTGTAAGTTAAACCAAACCTTTATAACAGCTTTACTAAAAGAAATGGCTGCAAGTTTCTAATCAAATGAAAAATTCAATATGACTATATAATCTTAAATAACCAGTGTTGTCACAGATTAGCTAAAACTTGTTTGTATTGTACAAAAACCGCACCAAAGAAAAACAACTTATATTCTGAGCAGATAATTGTTGGAAAATGAACTGCCGTATGCAGTACATTGTTATCCGTGGAGCGTACCTGAAACCTCCATCAACCATTGTGAACCCCATCTGTCCATCCAGGCAGCCCTGTGCTAGCCAGAGCAGCTTGAAGGACATCAACTGGGACAGCTCCCAGTGGCAGCCACTGATCCAGGACCGCTGTTTTCTGTCCTGGCTGGTGAAGATCCCATCAGAGCAGGAGCAACTCCGGGCACGTCAGATCACAGCCCAGCAGATCAATAAGCTGGAAGAACTCTGGAAGGTACACACTATGCCATTTAGATGTTCAGAGCTCTTTTTAGATGATAAAGTGGCTGTCAAAGGTTTAGTATTGTGGCAGTTGCTTATAAGAATATCTTCCTACATAATGATAAAAGCATCAATAAGCACAGCAGAAAGGGGGTTTGATAATTCCATAGTTTGAGGAGTAGTTCTTACTTCTTTTTTTTTTTGTCCTTACAGGATAATCCCACCGCTACCTTGGAGGACCTGGAGAAACCGGGCGTGGATGAGGAGCCACAGCACGTGCTGCTGCGCTATGAGGATGCCTACCAGTATCAAAACATCTTTGGCCCTCTGGTCAAACTGGAGGCTGACTACGACAAGAAGCTTAAAGAGTCTCAGGTATCTGAGCAGCATTTGTGCAGAGGACTTAAGGATAATTGGTCAAGCTTATTTTCGTCAAATAAACCATTTTACTGGTACACTGAGGATTATGCTTTTAAAATTACTGTTCGTACCACGAAGACTGCTGAAAGTCGTCAGGGTTTTTATTTTTATTTTTTATTCATACAAGGTAATTTTCTTAAGTTTTGCTGCTGATGGAACCCACAGAATTCCTGTCATGATTATCTGATGCTATGTCTGATATTGTCTCTGCCAACTGAAGCTAACGTTGTACTTTGATGTCCCCTTTCTAGACCCAAGACAATATAACAGTCAGGTGGGACCTTGGGCTGAACAAAAAGCGGATTGCCTATTTCACACTGCCTAAGACAGATTCAGGTGGTAAATCTCTCATTTTCTACCTAGTGGTTCTGTGTTGCGCCTGTAGCCCTCCCCATCTCCCTTCAGTCCTCCATACTGCATGCAGATTCCCTCATTCCTGCCTCTGTTGGTGCCCCATGTGCTTGGTTTGGTTGATACTTGTCTTTTTGACAACGATTTTTATAAAGTTTACCTCGTGACAGATTTAGAGTAAACCGGATCATGACTTAAAAAAAAAAATTTCTTTCCCAGATATGCGGCTGATGCAGGGCGATGAGATCTGCCTGCGGTACAAGGGAGACCTGGCCCCGCTGTGGAAGGGCATAGGCCACGTCATCAAAGTCCCCGACAGTATCCTTTAGTCTGTTGGCATACGTGCTATCTGCAACATTATCCACACATTATAAATTCGAGTTTATCGCTACCGCTTACAAGACAAAAAATAATGGAAAAACAAGTCTTGGTTTCCTTAACCGCTTCTGTTTAAAGACTATGGGGATGAAATTGCGATTGAGTTGCGGAGCAGTGTTGGAGCACCTGTGGAAATCCCACACAACTTCCAGGTGGACTTTGTTTGGAAATCCACTTCCTTTGACAGGTTTGTTGACCCTTTTTTTTTCCTATACTATTCTACTATATACTTCACTCGTCACAATATTATCTTAAGTAGGTACATATGAAGTGATTTATTCTTTACCAGTTCATCTGTTTTAGCAGGGCCTCCCTTCAGTGTGTAGACAGGAGATGGTGAGCTTTGTGTGCATGTTTGTCTGCAGGATGCAGAGTGCCCTGAAAACCTTTGCGGTAGACGAGACATCTGTGTCCGGCTACATATACCACAAACTTCTGGGCCACGAGGTTGAGGACGTCACCATCAAATGCCAGCTGCCGAAGCGCTTCACTGCCCAGGGCCTGCCAGACCTCAATCACTCACAGGTCAGACTAGAAAAACACACGTCTTCTAATCTTGTAATTATATAGTTGTTTACGTGGGTTTTTAACATAGTCTCTTTTTTTCGATTGTCGCATCAATGAATCACTCTATATTTTCTGAATCATTTTGTGTTGTGTGTGTTTAGGTGTATGCTGTTAAGACGGTGCTGCAGAGGCCTCTGAGTCTGATCCAGGGTCCTCCTGGAACTGGGAAGACCGTCACATCTGCCACAATTGTCTATCACCTGTCCAGACAGGGCAACGGGTGAGGCAGAGTTTTGCCATTTAGTTTTTGTTTCTACATCTTCCTCCTCACAGTATCATAAGGCTGTTATTCTGCTTTCATAGCATTTTTTTTGAGGTACCATTCCTGTTCTTATGCTCTCTGCTGCATGTGTGCCGCAGGCCTGTTCTGGTGTGCGCTCCCAGTAATATTGCCGTGGACCAGCTGACCGAGAAGATCGACAAGACCGGCCTGAAAGTGGTCAGGCTGTGTGCTAAGAGCCGAGAGGCCATCGAGTCCCCTGTGTCTTTTCTGGCACTTCATAACCAGATCAGCAACATGGACAGGTCAGTAGAAGTAGCTGACCACCCTGCTTTATAACCAGGGTTTAGCAAATGGGAATCTTACTCACCTGTTAGATTCCTACTCTTTCTGTAGGATTCATTCGGTTCCTATAGCATTTTTAGGACAAGAAAAGTGTTTTGGTGTATTTTGAACAACGTCACAGTTACCGTGTGAATTCGGTCAGGGTAATCCGATGCGACACTCATCAGTTTTGTGCACTGCGCGTGATCTCCACAGCATGCCGGAGCTGCAGAAGCTGCAGCAGCTGAAGGATGAGACCGGAGAGCTGTCGTCCGCCGACGAGAAGCGCTACAGGGCTCTGAAGCGTACTGCCGAGAGGGAGCTGCTGATGGTGAGGACGCACCCAGGACTTTCACATGGTGTCATTTCACACCTCTGTTAATCTTTTTGGGGGGGATGGGGGTTTTGAAAAAAAAGACGAGAGCTGTGTCACAGATGGGCTTTGGGTTTCATCGTGGGTGTAGCATTACACAGTCACTGGTGCAGAAAGTAGTTTTAATGAGATGCAAAGTATAATGCAAATAAGTATTTGCACGAAATCTTTTGGAACAGTTCGAGTGCACATTAACATCGACGACATCTAGAGAAAAGTCTGTGTCTGCAGTCCTCTTTCTGCTTTCTGTGTCGTTATTTTTGCATCACGACCTCATCTGCTCTTTGCTTCTTCTGCTGCAACTGTCCAGTTTTATTTTTTACTTTAACCATCTGTTAGAATGGACTGTTGGTAATCCTATAAAATTGAAAAACGATCATCTTTATTGTGTAGAACGCTGATGTGATTTGCTGCACCTGTGTTGGGGCTGGAGATCCCCGTCTGGCCAAGATGCAGTTCCGCTCCATCCTGATTGACGAGAGCACCCAGGCCACTGAGCCCGAGTGCATGGTGCCGGTGGTGTTGGGGGCCAAACAGGTACCAAAATACACACAACCCAAAGAAACCCCATCTTTTCCGTTGGTCAAACAGCGCGCTATGACTCCTGTTATTCTGCGTTATAGTCTTTGATTATCATCTGAAGTCGAATTTATAACCTAATTTAAAAAACTAACTCATTAATCAAACTTCTGTTTTTTTACCAGCTCATTCTTGTTGGTGACCACTGCCAGCTGGGTCCAGTCGTGATGTGCAAGAAAGCAGCAAAGGCTGGCCTCTCTCAGTCCCTGTTTGAACGATTGGTGGTTCTCGGAATCCGACCAATCCGTCTGCAGGTCCAGTACCGCATGCACCCGGCGCTCAGTGCTTTCCCCTCCAACATCTTCTACGAGGGTTCCCTTCAGAACGGTGTCACAGCAGGTTTGTAAAAACATATCTCCCCCGACCGAAACGTTCCTTCCTGTTGCCCTCTTTGTTAGAAGGTTGAACAAATGGAAACTCCTCAAGATGAAAACTTAATAATGACGACATCTTGTTTTTTTGCAGCTGATCGCATCAAGAAAGGCTTCGACTTCCAGTGGCCTCAGCCAGATAAGCCCATGTTCTTTTATGTGACGCAGGGTCAAGAGGAAATCGCCAGCTCTGGAACCTCATACCTTAACAGGTAACATTACACATATTCTGGCGTTGCTCTTACAAATTTAAAACAAGAGTATAGATAACTGACCAAACAGATGAGCATTTAATGCTTTGAAAGGGAAAGAGGGATGCATTCCATCTATCCAAAGTCTACAACATGAATATTTACTTTGCTTTTCTGATGTTTCAGAGGATCTGTAAATGACAATGTGTTATCATTTTCTGTGATATTATCCTGAAACACCAGTGTTAATTTTTTCTTCAGTTTATTCTGTTACTGAGCAGTGCAGGCTTTAACCCATGCTGATGTTTGTAGGACCGAGGCAGCCAACGTAGAGAAAATCACCACTAGGCTGCTGAAGGCGGGAGCCAAACCTGATCAGATTGGCATCATCACCCCGTATGAGGGTCAGCGCTCCTACCTGGTCCAGTATATGCAGTTCAGTGGCTCCCTGCACACCAAACTCTATCAGGTATCAGCAGCTTTGATCTGGCTCAGCATTAAAAGTCACCCTTTTTTTATTCGTCCAAAACATAATCATCAGTATAGTCAAAAATCTCGGCAGAGCTTTACGTGGCTTCACTTACTCTGTGATAAACATGAAAGTGAGTCGTTCTGGTGTGACAGTAATCTCTCCCTGTGTTGTCACATCCTAGCAAGTGGAAATTGCCAGTGTGGATGCCTTCCAGGGCAGAGAGAAGGACTTCATCATCCTGTCCTGCGTCCGCGCCAACGAGCATCAGGGCATCGGCTTCCTGAACGATCCTCGCCGTCTCAACGTGGCGCTCACCAGAGCCAAGTAAAAACCCTGTATACTTCCAGGAATCAGCATAGTGTCACCCTATCGTCAGCTCGTTTGATTATGACAAGCCCTTTAAATTTGCTTGTTGAAATTGCTTTGGAATCTTCTTAATTAGATCCTTCTTAGAGCTACAGTTTTTTTATGGTCAGTTACTTCAGTGTTATTGAGTCAGGTCTGCAACGTTCTTCCACTGCTGACGTGAATTTGTGTGTGTATGTGTTGCGTGGACAGATATGGTGTGATCATCGTGGGGAACCCCAAAGCCCTCTCCAAGCAGCCGCTGTGGAACAACCTGCTCAACAACTACAAGGAACAGAAGGTCCTTGTGGAGGGACCCCTCAACAACCTGAGAGAGAGCCTCATGCAGTTCAGCAAGCCGCGCAAACTGGTCAACACCATCAACCCCGTGAGTGTGACCGTGTGCACGCACAGTGGCTCAGGCTGATAGAACGCTGCTGATTAAAACTGTTAAAGGTTAATCAAAGTCGGAGTGTGCGCATGGACAGTCTGCGTCGTCTGTATGTAGTCTCTGAATTCACCGACTCCATCCTCAAGCGTAGACCTTCTAAACGGTGACCTTTTGTTTTTCAGGGGGGGCGTTTCATGAGCACGGCCATGTACGATGCCCGTGAGGCCCTCATCCCCGGCTCTGCCTACGACCGCAGCAGCGCTGGTATGAGTTTACTGTCTAACGTTTGGACTCTTCAATTCTTTTAAACCTCTGTTGTATCTACTAAGTGACGTTCTTTTCAAAATTTTCTCTCAGCCGGGCGTCCCTCCAACATGTACTTCCAAACACACGACCAGATCGGGATGATTGGGGCAGGCCCTGGTCACATGGCCGCTATGAATATCCCCATACCCTTCAACTTGGTGATGCCTCCAATGCCTCCACCCAGTTACTTGGGTCAGACTAACGGCCCTGCTGCAGGTACAGTGGAAGATTTTCTGTCAATTCTTTACTTTAGTCAGTTAAACATCGGGATTTAAGAAGCAAAAAAAAGTGGGTTGCCTATCAGTTAGTTTTATCGTGCTCTCTTTCTCTGCTCGGACATCAAGGTCGTGGTGCTATGAAGGGTAAGCCAGGAAGGACTGGGCGACAAAGGATGCGTGGCTCCGGGAGCCAGGGTAACGGGCTGATCAGCCAGGTCAGCCAGGACGGGGCCTCCCAGTCCTTCTCTCAGGGACCACTGACACAGGGTTACATCTCGATGAGCCAGCCCTCTCAGATGAGCCAGCCTGGCCTCTCGCAGCCAGAGTTGTCCCAGGTAACACGTGGTCTCCTACAGAGAGCCGATATTGTTGTAGCATTCTCAGTTTCTGTATCGATGGAGTGGTGCTCTCAACAAGCAAGTCTGATATATTTATTTATATTTTTAAAAAAAGCATAATTCTTAATTCTGTTTAGTTTTATATCATTTAATTTATCTGCACATCTATAAATGGTGAATGAATCCCCTGCGTCTAAGGATGTTTTCCTTTATGCTCTCCAGGACAGTTACCTGGGCGATGAGTTCAAGTCCCAGATCGATGTGGCTTTGTCCCAGGACTCAACTTACCAGGGCGAACGTGCTTACCAACATGGCGGCGTGACTGGACTGTCACAGTACTAAAGTGTAAGTACAGTACAATTATATTTGGGAAGTTTGCTCTGCTTTAGTATCCAGGTATTTCAAATTAGACAGAAAGTTACACTAAACGATCTTAACTTTTTGGTATAAAAAGGGCTTACATTGGCCAACAAACGCCAATATTTAAAAAAAAAAAAATTATTTCTTTGAATTTTTATCCTGGAATTAAAATAAGGTTTTAAAAAATATTTTGTGTCCTCCAGGTAGCCTGAAGGAGGGAGCTAGGCTTGAGCTGAGCTTAGTTCATCAGCTTTTTAATCTGGGAAATAATAAAAACATAAAATGGATACCTGTTTTCCTCTGCTACATCCGAAGCACCATGTGAAAGCGACGGGATAGCGAAACCAAACCAATGACCAGCGAGAGAAATGTGGCGGTAGAAGAAGAGGGCACTAACAGATGGGCAAGGAGAGGGGAAGGAAGGCCGCGTGAACAAGCGAGAGGCAGGAACCGATGCCCCGCGTAGTGATGGAGGGAAGTCGAGAAGATGGCGGCGTCTGGTCGGGCTGCTGAGGGAAGCAGTGGAGAGAGGAACATTCTCTCGTGAGAATCTAAAAGCGAATAACCCCCCAACAAAATGATCCAGCCAACACCATCACAGCCTCTGGGAGACCCAGTGCAGCTGTTGCAGCGAAGGATCGAAGCTTTTCAGCGGAATTTGTGGAATTCATTCTTCAAACCTGGACAGAAATGGTTGCAGAAAGATTTTTAAACTTGCAGCAAAAAAAGCAAAGAAAAGAAAAATCCCCATGCTGGATATTGGTTGTCTGTCAACCTATATAATGCCCCAGACTTTTCCAGATTAGGCTTATAATGGGAGGAAGATCTTCTACTGGGCACAAACACCTCGGCAGCCTCGGAAGGAAGCAGGAGTCGACAACCTCTCAGAGGAAGGAGTGACACTGGTTTCTGTGCTTGAGTCTGATGTTGAAATACCTTTCATTTGCCTTGAGCACCGGCTCATTCACAAGGTCTTTAACAGGGGTGGTCCCGACCACACATCAGCTGTGGAATGGCACGTGGGTGTCAGACTTTTTTTTTTTTTGTTTGTTTGTTTGTTTTTTTTTTTTTTTTTAAAGGCATGAGACGCGGGTTCCACCGACTTCGCGGCCGTCATGGGACAGTTTTTCTTCTCTGAAGTACCTTTCTTATTACGGAGCACAAAATCGTTAATAAAGTCAGTGAAACTATCTAACATGACCAGCATTGAATATTCAGCTCAGCGTCATTTGATGTTTCAGCTAAGGCTTTTTTCTTTCCTATAGTAATCCTTAGAAAGCAGGAGTAGTTGACGTCTCGCTGTACTTCATGACCAGATGTTTTTTTTGTTTTTGTTTGTTTTTTTAAAACAACATTCTGTATTCTGATTGGCAGATGCTTAAATGCTTTTGTAATGAGGGATTCCTCATGGGATTGTGAGCTAACCACGCCCACCGTCCTCGCCGTGGGTGAAAGACGGTGAACGGTGTCGGTGGCGTGCGGCTGACAGGCAGTCTTGGCAATCAATCCACCCAAACGAAGAAAAGGAAGGTGGCTGAGAAAGGAGGAAAGGAGTTCAGGTCATTGCCGTCGTCGAAGTTAGAGCAAAAAAAAAGTGAGGCTTTTGGACTTTTACAGCTCAACCAGACGACTCGACACGAGTCGTCTCCGTAGACGCGGTCGTCACCCACAGGGAGCAACCGCATCACCCGAGGCAGCCAGGCAAAGAGCCATATAGCTAAAACAAAGAGGAGGAGCAGGTGAAGGGACGCAGGGTTGAAGGTGAACCCTGCAAGCGAGTTTGTTTTCCGGCGTGAATTAGAACGCGGGGGGGGGGGAATGCCACTGATCAGTGGCAAGGAGACGAAACGGGAACGAATGACACACCAGAATCAGTGCCTATAACCGGTCAACCTTCAGATAAACAGCTGCAGCACAAGCGTGAATGTAGTTTTAAAACCAGACTACCAGCATACAAACAGCTTCCAGGCAACAGAGGGCTTCACTAAACCCACAGAAAAGGACTTTTGTGTTTTCCTTTTTATTTTAGATAGTGAAAAAGGAGTCGGACCAGGGAATGAATTTAGTGGATTTACCAGCTGGATTGTGTTGAGGATGGGCTGATGACAAAAAAAAGCCACCTTCCTTCTCTGTGGAGCTAAAACGGGCTGGTAGAGTTTATTTTACCCTCAGTGGACGTTTGATTTTGTGCAAAGCTGTTTTGCCTGCTTTATGTATTTTTGGTAGGTCCTCTTGAGATATACCTAAAATGATGTTAAACCTTCCTGGAGAACCCTGAGTTGATCTATCCTTTGCTTTTGTCAAATGAATTACTGCTGTGTGCGTTGTTAATGATGTTCAGTTGGGTGTTATTTGGCCGTTTTGTGTAGTTTTACTAAAAATCTGTCTTTTGTAGCAACTTGCTGACTACAGGAACGAGGCGCAAGCTGTTTCCTCTCCTCGTTAAGACTTTTTTACCTTCCTAAATCTGTCCGAGGGATTGTAGTTTTGTAAGTCTTCTAGGAGAGACATTTTTCTGAACACAGTAAGAATGTAGTCCAGTCGTTCCTCACCGGCTTTCCGTTTCTACAGACATGTGACAATCATGTTTCAGGTAGATGTCGACTTGTTCGTTTTGTTGACATTGTGCAAATGAATTAGATTTGTGCTATGTTTTAACATGTGGACCTGCTTCACTGAACTCCTAACATGTTAATAGCTTTAAAAAGAAACCGCTGCCCTAATATTGTATTGCTTAGGACCCCCCCCCCTCACCCACCTTCTGAGCCACACTCTATTTCAACGTGAAGTGATCATCGAAATTGCTGATTTGTTGTTGAATTTTGCATCCAAACTGTTGATTCTCTCACGAGGCAGAGATTGAAGCGATGGATTAGACACCTCAATGTGATGTAAATACACATTTGACGCTTTGAGTCTTATTTGCAGTGACGTTTCATCACGAGATGGTGGTTCCCTTGTTAAGCTGATTCAATAAAGGTTGTCAATTTGAGCCGTGTTTAATGATATGACATTTATTTGCTTGTGACACACACACCAGGAATTCTAGAGAAATGTAAGTTGTAATACAGTTTTTCAGGTTGATGATGACTCAGCTTTTTTCTGTTGGGTCTGTTTTGTCCTCGTCTGTGTCTTTCTCTGTTGACTCTGTTTCTGCTTTTGAATGCTCTCCTGGATCTTCTGTTTAAACTTCTTCTTCTGGCTCCGGATTTTCTCCAGCTCAGCCTTCCTCTTGGCCTCCATCTCCGGGTCCTGGGAGAGTATTCGGGTCACAAATCAGTGAGGGCTCATTTGAGTGTGAACCCAGAACAGGTAACATCTAAAATTAGCTAAGTCTCTATATTTTATACTCTGGCCGATGCTTAAGATTGCAGCAACTGGTGCACGGTCTCGACTTTTATAAATGGACAAAACCCCAAAACATCAAGCACTATTCAATGATGCGTTCACTGACATTTGTAAAAAAAAAAAAAAAAATCTAATTCTAGTCAATCGCTTGCAATTAAATGAAAATGGTGTGCATTTATGTAAGGACTTGTGAACATGGAAGATGCTCTATGAGGTGTGCTATTATGAAAACATATCGATTCCATATGAAGAACAAGTTTTGTTAACACGTTAAGATATCAGATGTTCCACTGCGTAATGAAAGCATCAGGGGGGTGTTTAAAAGTTAAATGTGTTGCTTCCTAGTGTCCACACATAAAACTGGTTGGCCTAACAGGCAAAACTGTGATTTGAAACACAAACAAGTGTTCAGAAGCCCACTTGCCTTCCCCTCCAGGATCAGCTGTTTCCTCTTGTTGATTTCCTTTTTCTCATCAAAATCGCTGGACTCCAGCCTCTGAAAACATCAAGAGTTTGCATTCACAACACGGGCAACCCAAAGTCAATATTCCCTGTTTTCCCATATTTTTTAACCTAATTTGAACGCGCTCCAGTGTGGAGCACATGTGGATGGCAGTGACATCTAAACGCCTACAGGAGGTGCTGAATGAAAAGGGGAAACGGGGCTTACTATTTCACACTCCCTCCGGGTCACGTTGACTTGTGTGAGGATCTTCAGGACTTCTTTCTCCTGCACGGAATATTCCTTCAGCTTTATCTCTGCAGGAAAAACAGGCCAGTCGGTGAAATGAAAGCTGTAAGAACAAATCAGTTTCTTCTGTCTTTTTAAAACAGCATTCAGACTTGAGTCGTGGGCTTTTAAAGGAGCCCCCCTGCGACTTACTCGTCTGCTCTTCGATGGCGTGAACCAGGTGGATGTCGTACTGAGTCACCAGAGTGATGGACACTCCGTTCCTCCCTGCAGAGCAAATGAAACGCTGTCACGGCCGAGTTGAAATCAGAAGCGGCCTAATTGGCCCAGGAGGAGTTTTGTTTCCCGTCCTTAGTGACGCGGGAGAGTTAAAAATAAAACTAAGAAAAAAAACATGAGCAGGGTGGGAGTTTTGGGGCTCCCGAGGCCGACGGCACCTGCTCTAGCTGTTCGCCCCACTCTGTGGATGTAGATCTTGGGCAGGCCAGGCGTGTTGTGGTTGATGACGACCTGGACGGTTGGAATATCCAGACCCCTGTCGGCCGTGAAAAAAAAAAAGAATGAATAACCGGAGCTGGCCCGACGTCTGTATCCGGCTCTGGTGAAACGGGGCAGCGCCTCCTACCTGGAAGCCACGTCGGTTGCGATCAGGATCTTGTAGACGCTGGCCTTGAACTTGGCGAGGTTTGCAAATCGCTGTTTCTGGAGAGTGAGAAGAGCGGGTCGATTAGTCGGAGAAATCGTCGACCAATTTTTTATTTTTTTGTACGCTGAGGTTTCTAAAGCCTGCCTTTTGGGTTTTTTTTTTTTATAGATTAAACATGCAGTCAAACCAAAAAATATCTGTAAAGCAGATTTAGATTTTTTTGTCAGCTGCTCTTCAAACTGTTTGGATGCGTCTCACCTGTTTCATCATGGAGTGCAGACAAATTGTTGGAAAGTTAAATTGCCGCAGCATCATTGTGAGTATCTGGCAGCTCCTTGGGAGAAAAAAAACAAAAAACAATACCGTACATTTATAGAGTAAGAAATGCTCTAACAGAAAACTCTTCAATATCTGGACCCTGGTACTGCATCAGTCCTAAATGTGTGTGTGTGTCCTCTGAATTTCTCACTTGCACGTGTTGGTAAAGATGATGATCGCCCAGTCGTCGTGCTCATCGCTAAACGTTTGGATCAGGTGGACCAGGTAAGCGTCCTTCACCTTCTCTGGGGTGAGGATGTATCTCTGGTCCAGCTCCTCCACTGTGCGCGTCCTGATAAAAAAATTTGAAAAAAATGAATTACATTGCCCTCGTTTCAGGTCTGCTCTGGACTTTTTTTTCCTTTTTTAAAAAAAAGATTAAAGTCTAAAGTGCGGTGGGTGCTTTCACTGCCAGTGCGATGCTGAAGACAGCAGCAGGTTACTCACTCCGATGTGCTCTCCCAGAAAAAAGGCTTGTTCATGGCGATCTTCTTCAGTTCCTGCAAGGTGTCCGTCAGGGTGGCGCTGAACAGCAGCGTCTGGCGTTTGGCCGGTAGGATCCCCAGGATCAACTCC
Source organism: Menidia beryllina (assembly GCA_013363375.1). NCBI lineage: Eukaryota > Metazoa > Chordata > Actinopteri > Atheriniformes > Atherinopsidae > Menidia > Menidia beryllina. The sequence continues at coordinate 5,358,963 of JABUIW010000023.1, forward strand.
AGGTCTTTGGTGAAGTCGGTGCAGCCCTGTTCCAGCAGCCGGTCGGCCTCATCCAAAATCTGAGAGGCAACAAAAGAGGACTTCCATCAGTAATATGCAATAGTCATTCAAATACTCCTTACGTGCTGGCACAAACAAAGATATATAAAATAGTAAATGTATAATGAAGTATTTATCTGATGTTAGGTATTCACAAAGATTGAGTTATTCATTCCCATCTGGATTCAAGCCCGAGTAGAACCATCCAGACCCATTTGGAAATGCTTCCAGAACTCACCAGGAACTGGATCCTGCTCATGCTGAAGGTGTTGGAGCTGCGGATGTGATCAGCCAGCCGGCCTGGCGTTGCCACAACCACGTGAGGCTTGTTGGACAACTCCATGGCCTGGCTCACCATGTCTGTGAACAGCACACCGCGGATGAGTGGGCATATGTGGTTTTATGGTACCTGGAAACAATGTTTAGTCTACTGTGTACCGTGTTAAACATTATATATATATACACACAAATGGCAAACAACCAACACAGGATATTAAGTAAACTTTATTTCTTCTACACAGCAGATGCATAGAATTGTAAATGAAGCCTTGTTATAGACTCTACAGTACTCTACTAGTGCTGCCAACTGTGTGGGTGATGTGTGCAGTTACCCATTCCACCGACGATAATGCAGTCTTTCAGACCCAGAGGCTTCCCCAGAACTCTGAACTGCTCTGCGATCTGATAGGCCAACTCCCTGCAAGGCGACGCATTTACAACATGTGAGGGGTGGAAACATGAGAAAGAAACTTCAGGTTAGCTTCTAATTTCCGCAACCTAAATTTGGGGTAATAAAATGTGGCTTATTTTCAAATGAAAGCACTGAATGTTATCCAAGCTAAAAAATAATAATAACTGTGTCGTCTATGGACACAGTGATAATGAGCCATGGTAAGATCGTTTTTGGATTATATTTATTAAGCGTTACGGGGACCAAACTGTTCATTTTAAAGAAGATTTTTTGTGCTGATATTAAACAAACTCCTCTATGATGGGTCTCTACAAAAGTCGATTGAGTGACTTCATATGAACACTTTGTCTATGTCTACTAACCTGGTGGGAGTGAGCACGAGGCAGAAGATGCCATATGGGTCCTCTGACAGTTTCTGCAGCACTGGCAACACAAAGGCTGCTGTCTTCCCACTTCCGGTTTTGGCACAGCCCATACAGTCCCGACCTGTTGTGGGTGAAGGGGGAAACTCATTAATCAGCTAATTCTGGTTTACAGATTACATCCAGAAATCTAAAAATAAAACGGTTTATCTTTTCACCTTAACAGATAGCCGTTGTTATACTTTAATCCCAATAAAATAGTCCATAAACTAGAAGCTAACTGTACGTACCGTTCTTCGTTTGTTTACCTAAAATAAAGCATAGGTACATCGGGGCCGCGGCTTCAAATACAATAATTTCATTCTATTAATACAGCCCCAGCACATGTTTATAGGAAATAAAACTAAGGATAATGGTCACAAGGCTGTGGTACCTGCGAGGATAGGTGGTAAACAGTTTTCCTGGACTGGAGTGGGTTTGTTGATTCCCAGCTGTTTACACTGTTTAATCAGCCAGTCGGACAGACCCAGCGACGACAAGTCCCCCATTTCCGACAGCCCTGCCGTCTAAATATTACGTCAAAACAACAAAAACAACTAGATAGCAACGAATAGTCGCTAAAATTATCTTATTTCTATGTTGGGTGACACATCCTCGTGGTAATCCAGAGTCGCTTTGTGATTACGTAACTCAATCATACGTAATAAGTGCGCGGAGACTGGATGTTGCCCCCTGCTGGCCAAATGGGGGAATAGATATCATTTTGAAAACACGCCAGGAGGCGATGTTACATAAAATATCACTAGAAACCGAATTTTCCATTCTCTTCAGAAACACTAAAGTCACTATGGAAGCCTATTTCCGCCATGAAATAAAATATATAAGCCAACAAAAAGTCACAGATAAAAAGATAAACAAGCACAAAAAGCTAACGCTGTAAACTGACTAAAAAAGAGTCATCAACAGAAAATCAGAAATTAAAACGTTCCTGATTTACAGATGAAAAGTTATACTTCAAATGTTTATGCAAATACTGTTTTAAATATATTGATTTGTATGTTTATGTTCAAAATATACATCATTTTATTTTTTCGTTCTTTTTCTTAAATGCAAAATCACATTTATCTAGGATTGAAGACAATTGTTTGGGAATTTACACAGTGGTAGATCAGATTTTTCTTTACTTTTACATATTCTTGGGGATGTGTGGCCCTTCGATGGACTGGCAGGCTGTCCAGGGTGTACCCCGCCTCTAACCCATTGACCACTGGGTTAGGCTCCAGTCCCCCCTCAACCCCATTAGGGAATAAGCTGTTACAATAATGGATAGATGGATGGATATTCTTGGAGAAAATAATAAAGTCTGATAAAAAGAGGCTGACAAGTAGGCAGAAAATGCACCTGGAAAAGATGTATATAATACTGCAGCTGATTAAGAAATAAGTGGACGCGGTTGAATGCACTATTACCTTTTATTTAAAGAGTTAAGGAAGAAATATTACAGCAAATCCTCTGGTACACAGTTTCCAGTCTAATGCGAAGACTTTTTAAAGCAATAAAAAACTATCTTTCATGGGTTTTCATCATAAAGTTATAGTCCCAAAGGCTCATGATCAAATACAGACTTGAGTCCAATTTACACTAAGTGAAAAGAAAGTTTTCCTTATTTTAACATCCTCTAACTAAACATAACTCATCATGTCTGCGACTCCAGTCGACTTTGCGTGCACGTGTCTTTACCACAATCTGAATCTGCCTCTGTCTCCCTGTACTTTTGTACTGCTTTACAAAAGTACTCAGTGAAATCAGAGCATTTTCATTTTTCTAATGGCTAAAAGCTCTTAACCCTCTTTAGCGTACTGAGAATTATAAGCTCACTAAATACCAATGAGCTACTTATATTTGAGTGCAGCTTATTTTAAAGCCCTCCGACTGTTCCTCACTTCTGGCAGCTGTCACTGAAAAAAATAAAAATGTTACATTTGTGATGCTTCTCTCCTAATGTTTTTTTTCCTCCTTGTTGATCCAAAAATCCCCTGGCAACACAAGACCTGAGGCGTTTCTGCTTTCGTCCAGCCTCACCACAAAATGACCTTTCAGACTTTGATAGAGCTTTAAGGTTTTTCTATGCTGAGGGGAATGGTGTGAGTGACGTGTCACTGAGTTTTTTTAGATCAATAAAAGCCTTTTATTTTCTCCTCGTGGCAGAGAAATCTAATTGTGCTCGGTTGTTTATTTCACGGTCTGTTTCACCAAGTGATCAATGACTCAAGGTGTCCAAAAACACCAGACATCACATACATCTTTTGCTCCCCCACAGTTCTCGCCTTAACTTGTAAAAACGGACACCAGACCACACCGAAAATGCCAGATACCTTCAACTGTTCAGAAATATAAATGTGTTGCTCTGTATTCGCGTATCCTTTTCGTCCTCAGTGCAGACGAGGCTTTAAAGCCTGACTATCTCAGTGCCTTCCAGCTGTTCTTGTTGCCTCATACTGAGTCTCTAACCAGACGGGTATGTGACAAAAGGGGCAGCAGGTTCTTCTTATTGAGTTTGTGAGACTAGCTGACAAACCCACTGGGTGCCCACTGATGTTTAATTCGAGCAGCTGGTGAGGATGACACGGCTGTAATTACATTTAATGAAACACTGCTATATCACATGCTGATGTTTAGAGCGTCAACAAGTGATTAATGGCCTTAATCTACTGTAATAAATTTTTTGAAAATTGCAATAAAGCAGAAACCCGACTCCTTATACTTCTTGTGTGATGGGTTAATAAGAATTTAAATAAATTTCAGAAGAATGGGGAATTCATATTATATTTAGTTTTTGAGATGATCACATGGGGATGAGATGGTCATTTCAATATCCATGAGCAGTGTCAACTTCATGGGAGCAATAACAGCTGACAAACCCCAAGAATAGAATCCCTGGAGGTGACTTTGACTTTGTAAGTCCTAAAACCCCACGGCAGTTCTGGAAAAATACGCAATGTGCAGATGAAAACTAGACCAAGCTCTCTGTAAACAACTAGGACGTAGAAAGTCTAAAGCACGACTAAAAAAAAGGTTGATTTGCCGAAAATAACAACACAAAAATAACTGTTGGAATTGAGACGGGATGGGCTTGCAGGGACTGCAGTGATAGTGGGTCTCTGGTGTTTATGGAGGAAGTGACAGAAAGCAGATGCAGCCAGGTGAAGTCTGCAGTGCTCAGGGAGATGCTGCAAGCTCCCACTCAGGCCAATGCAGCAAAGCTGATCAGACAGAGCAGAAAGGGGGGGAAAAACCCAACATGTATTTTTAAAGGGGTTCAGGAGTTTTTAGAGATAAAAAAGACTGCAATGGCTGATTCAATCACCATGAGGTTGAATTTTGTTTTTTAGACTTTTTCGACTTGTTGGTTTTCCTTGTCGTGCCATGCAGTTTACCATTACTGTTTAAAAAGGGATTCCGCATTTGAGTATGGGGCTGATTCACTGAGGAGGAAGAGGGATCTTTCCCAAAGAGGACCCATCTGTGTCTGCATCAGGTTATTAATGCCCTGTATGTTAAAGACAGGGGCCAGGAGCTGCAGCTCAGTCCTGCCTGGAGCGTCCAGCTGTGCTGGAAACGGCCTCGGGCCAGCGAGGTGGGGTCTTTTTAAATGGGCACTGAGGCTGTTTGTATGTGAGACAGAGATCCGATGTCTCCTGCTGCTTCCCTGCAGCACAGAGGAGCAGTCAGCTGCATCGCCAGAAACAGGCCACTGAGCAGCACGATTAGCGCTCCCATAGCTCTGCCTCTACATTTGAGGCTTCACTCTCGCGCGCTCGGCCTGTATTCATGCAATTAAACAGTACATTTCAAATCCGTAGTAAGTCCAAACCGAAGTCTGTTGAACTTATGGGATGGATAGAGTCTTTTTAAAGGCAAAATTTTAAAAATGCGAGGCAGTTTTGGGGACCAGAGATGGAAATCAGGATCTCAATTTAAAATCACTCGAACCTCTTGGAAATCTCTTGGCAAAAGTTTTTGTTGGTGTGAACACATTTCTTGTCCATTTGATTTAGTTAGATGTTTCTGTGGAATGTTGCTAAAGCTTCTTGTTGTCATGTGTACTGTATGATATTCTGTCTTAAAATAGATTTTTACAGTTAGTATGTGATATTTGATTAGACTGACACTAACACTAATACAAAAAAAACATAATTAACAAACTCTGCCTCATTTAAATTTATAATCAGGATATTTAGTGAGATTTAAGTACGGCATAGTGTTTGATATGGTTATAAACAATAGCTCTGCACTGATAATCATCACGTTTATGCTGAGATCAAGGAGAGTTTGAGTGTTTGTGCTGGCTGATTGTTTGCTCAGGAGTTTTGCAGTGAACCATTTTTGCTCTTAATCCAGTTATTTCACACTCTTCCGGATCGGGATACGGTGCACTACATACATAAGCACCGAGGGCTTGTCCAAAGCTGCCCACGAGCAGATGCCCCATATTGTATTTCAGTGGGACATTTTCGAAAGTTCACATCAGCAGGAATTGATCAGCAGTTTGCATTGTGTCCATTAGATGGCGACGAAGAAGCTCGGAGGTCATTCTGAAATTGTTGAATGGGATCCCGGCGTGAGCGGGCACAGAGGCGGGAGGGGAGCGCGAGCACACAAGTTCTGGTGGTTCTTGGAGCCAGACGCAGCTCGCTGTCCGATTCTCGCCGACATTCCACGCTCGGTCCGGGTGGTAAAGCTGCGCCCGACGCGCGAACGGCGCGTAATTACGCACGGTGGCGACGAGGCGGTGTGCTCGCCGTGGAAACCCTCGGACAAAGGACGGCAGGTAGGGCTGGAGTACAACAACTGACTTCAGCGGAGACGAGTGCTCTTGGAGGGGAAACGGGAGGAATCTGGTCTCGGAAGTGATTTGTGCCTTTCTTCCTCAGAAATGTAACGCAAGACCAAGATTTTTAGGGGAAGAAAAACCAAACGGCTTTTTAGCGTGGGGAAAAAAAACGGCCACGAAGAGTTCGCGAGTGGAATTAGTCTCAAAATCAGCATCCAGGTCCTCGGAGCATGGGGTAAGTTGGAGAAAAGAATAAGACGTTCACGTCAAACGCCTCGGCTGTCTGGAAGTATTGCGGTCAGATATGGAAAATGTTCGGAGCCAACTTTGAAGCGTCTTAGGTTTAATCTGAGCATGGGGGGGGGGGGGGGGCGGCAGTTTGAGGAGGTTGATCCGCTTCACGTTTTTATCTCCAAAGGCTTTTGGAGCAATAGACCATCAGCTCAATGTGATACCGGGCTGTTTTCTTTGTTGGTGTACTTATAGACATCACCCACATCGGGATCCTTTATGCGTGAGCCAGAGAGCCTGACCTAGTTTCCACAAAAGTCTCTTGTCCGTTTAAGGCCAAATGACACAGTTGACCGCGAGAAGGTGCCAGTCAGATGTAGAAAGATCATGATTGCATTTTTTTTTTTTGTCAAAGCCCGGGCAGACGCGCTGACACAGAGGCGGTTTGTTTAACACGAGCCGTTATGCTTAACGTGATAAAACGTGATAAAACGTGATAAAACGCACAATCTTTCCAGGTTATTCAATTACTGCGATTCGATCCCCTGCTTTCTCTCCGTTTTCTGAAATCAGCAGTGCTCTCACACGCACCCAGGGACCCGACGTGGTGAAGACATTCTGACTGTTGCGCAGGGGGGAGGAGGAGGGGAGGGATGGGGTGGGGGATCCTGCGTGGGTATTTGCTTTGGGAAACACCTGGTGACACGCTGTGCTGCGTCTCATTAACTCTGCATTCGTTTTGTGTGGTGCGTTACGTGCGCAGGCCTCCAGCAGAGTTGAAAGGCACACTTAGCCCTCCTCGCATTACTCCAGACAATGCTGTCAACTTCCCACATTCACATAGGCCAGTTTCCTGACTCTTTAATGACTGCGCACCAGCAGCTTCTTCTTAGATTTAAACACATGCAGAGGTGACTTTGTGCAACTCTGGAAGGAAACCAACATGTTTTTATAGCTGCTGTGTGCGTTTTGAATTTGACAGCTAAGCAGTTTATTGAGGTTAAAATGTACTTTCCTCCATTTGACCTGCATGTTTCTCATGCTCTGCTCTGAGATCTGTCAGTCAGGGTGTTGTTCTGACCACGCCCTTAGTTTCTGAAACCAGAGAGCTGCTGATTTTCCCATGGATTTAGTCCCATTTAACATGGTTAACAGCAGCACATGTCTGTGTGTGAGTACACAGATTTCCGCTGTGTCCATTCAGTGGATGCTGATGGGAATCTGGGCTCTTTGACATATCTGAAATGTCTAATCTGAGAGCTTTAAGCAGGTGTCGGCCCTGCTCCATCCCTCTGTGAAAGTAGAGGCGGCAGGGTTCGGTCATGTGGTCCAAAGCGAGTCTGTTGAAATGCTGGATTTTGATCGCCGGGCGGCCCTGTGCACTCAGACGGGAACCTGCACCAGACAGACAGCCTGCAGCTCTTCTGCCCACTTAACAGCAGGAGGAAAATCCTGATTTAAAGCCTCTTTTTGGCATGTCCACAGCAGGTTTTAGTCACCCGCAGATGCTCGCATGATGTTCAAATGTTGTTTTACCATTATTTGTCCACATAAAGTAACACATGTAACATAAACCAACAAACTGAACCAATGTGTGGATTGAGGGAGAAGTGGGCATGTTTTATTGGACAAAACCTGCAATCTTGACCGAAACACCTGATGATAAGTTCTGCAAATGCACTGTTTCACCTTGTAACCCTGATCTTCTTTCTTCCGGTTCTGCTACAGAGGAGTTATCTGCCAGCTGTAAAATGTACCCGCTACACCGTGAGAGGTACAAAACGCATCATCGTCTCTGTGTTGTGGCTTTGCATGATAGGGATGGGCGAAGTTTAAATGTCCCCGAGCTCTAGGTCTCTTCAAAAACAGCAAATTCTAAGCACTGAGGCATTTAACCATTTTTATAGCGGGAAGGGTTTAGATACCAGTTGGCCCAAAAAACAAGGGCAGCATAAAGGAAACATAGTGTTAATGCAGGGGCTGCTGTTGGAATTTAAAATGGGGCAGCTATGAAAGGAAATGCCAACACTGCAGCATGAAATTGAAAAAGAACTCTGAGCATTAATACACTGGGTCCTTTACTGATACCCTAAAGTACTACATAAGGTGTCGATAGAGGAGGATTAATCCGCCCATCCCTACTTTATGAAATATTCATTCGACTTTGAACAGAATCCACTATCATTTCATCCGTGTGATGTTAATCCCCCTCTGAGTGTCTGTGGAAACTGCATCAAAACTGTTGTCGTACAGCGTGGCGGCTCCGTGCTTGTCGTGATGTGCAGATGTTGTCAGCTTGTTGTGCGGCTCCCGCTGTCATTTGCCTGGTGTGCCTTTTTATCCTGTCGTCCTCCTGTCACCCGCTCTCCGCCGCGGCTCCCCTGCTCCACATACGCCGGGGGTTGTTAAAAAACGGCTCATCGGTGCATCTTGATCTGCGAACGCTCGACTTCTTCTGCATGTCAAGCCTGAAGGTTGTGGAATTGCCAGAGCTGTCTGATGTGTGTTTCCCTGTGATATGAGCATGTAACGTCATCAAATGGAAAGGCCTGAGTGGACCCAAGTGAGTCCATTCCATTGAGGGTTCATACTGGTTGTAAAACACAACTTTCAGGCCATAAATTGCTGGTTAAGTGAAAAGACTACAGAACCTTTTCCGTCTGGCCCCTGGTTGGTCGATTGAACCCAGTTAGCTAGATTAGCTGGATCAGCCTACGGGTGTCAGAGTTTAGAGCTGAGTATCAACTACCTGCGTTGGTAGATCTTTAAATATTTTAATCTCTCAAACAAGAATGACGAGAGTTGCTGATGATGGGTGGCGTCAGCCCAACCAACACGAGCCTTTTACTTTCTTTTCTTTTTACATTTTTTATTGTATACTGAGTATCATGGACTGTTTGCTCATTTGTAATAAGCCGCCTGAGTCAGTTTTTGACATTATATTGATTAAATGATACAGCAATAGAAGTAATCTGCAGGTTACCTGATAACGGGAGTTTTTTGGAGCCATTCTGCATTTGTCAAGTTAAAAAATTACCACTCACAAAGTGACTTTTTGTATGATGATAGCTCTAAAACCCTAAAAATGAGCAAGCAAATGGAACCTCCCACTGATGGAAATGATGGAATAGATTGTCTGAAAGCCATGAGTTTCAGTGTCTTTACAAACCCCGATAAGATAAGCTTATTATGCTTTGTCTAGAAACTCACAAATGTATATCGATGGGATCCATTGTCTCAGAGTGACCGTAAATGACTCGAATGGGGAAATCTGCTGGGTGGAGCACTGAGTCCCCATCTGGGAAAGCAAGAGGAGGAGAAATGTGCTGCTGAACGCCACGATCAGAGAGCGTCACAGATGTCCTCCTAAACCATTTAAAAGTACATATCTAGCTTTGACATGCACAAAATGAACACATGAGTGAAGCATTCTGACCCGCTCAGCGTTGCAGCAACAGTTCAGTGTGCTTAGTAGTTTTGAGCTGACCTGTTTTTAGGCTTCAGCGTGGACATCTGTGACTCTCAGAATAGCGTTAACTATGTGAGTTACCTACTGTAAAACGATTACTGGGGTTGGAAACAGATATTGGAGGTCGCGGCTTGATTGGCTCTTACTCATAAAAGATGGAGCTGATGTTTCTGCACCTCCCCCCCACAGCTCGGAGGACATCAAAACCCCACTTCTGAAGTCACTGTAACCACTTATCCGCATCAACAGAGCTTTTAAAACTGTCGAGTATCTGTGCCCTCCCCACAGGCCACGGAGGAACCCGCTGCTCTGCGTAGAGGAGGAGCTTTTTAATGGCTGTTCGGGGGACATGTGATCACGGCTCATTGTCAGTTCTTTTCATTACTGCCCTTTTTTTTTTTTTTAAGCATAAAAAGTAAGAGCTGAGAAGTCTGTTCCCTCTCTGCACGTCTGTCTCTGACCTTCTGTCTGAACACAACAATCACTCTGCTTTTGTCTCATCTTCCCAGTTCCCGACGGTTTGAGTTATCAGTCTTAAGTCTTGTTAGGGGAGCTGACCTTCAGATTCCTGACCATGTTTAATGCAACCCAAGCTTATCATATATTCCCTTTTTGCCTCTTGAATGGGGGTGAGAGCTGTTTTTATATGAATTTTTCTTCATCTTCTGATCAAAGAAAAAGCAAAGCCCTGGTTGTAACCCTTCCAAGTTTTTTGTCGGAGTAGAAATCGTGGCCTGTGCCGGGCCGTGGTGAGTGAGACTTGTTGAGCAGAGACAGTATGAGCTGGCGTTTCTCTTTGCCATGCGAGTCATGTTGCCTGACTGTGCCAGAAAGTGGACCCAAGTCCGCTGCCATTCATAGGTCAGAGGAAGTAGACCCTTAAAGGAGAAGTGTTGTTAGGGGAAGAAAGAGGGAAGGGAAAGCAAAAAGCCCTTCACTGCTATCGAGAGCCCCAGGTCCTCGGAGCGTCTATAGTCGGAGTGCCTCAGTGTGCATACGATGGAAAATGACTCAGCTGACTCTTTTTTTCCCTTTTTTTTCAATACAAAGCCATATAAAGCTGCCGTTGTGGTGTAAGGGTAGAAATATGCCAGTGAACTGTGAATATCACACAAGCGGACGGCTATCGCATCGGCCTCAGGTTTCAGTCTCAGTCGGACAGTCCAACCAACACAAAACGCAATAAGCGTCATGTTTTTGACGAGGTGAAAGAAGGCGAAAAAGAAATATGAAAGACTGACAAAGGATTATCTGCAGTGCTCCGCAGTGTTGCGTTTCCAAGCAACAGCGATTTTCAAAAACTGACAGTTCGGTTTAAAGGTGTGTACTCTTGTTTGTGTTGCCAAAACGGTGTTTTTAGTATATTAACTGAGATTTGAGTCCTCGCAATTTTGACATACGAGACTGGAGGAAAAGCTCACACCGCGTGAATATTGATTCCCTGAAGTGTTTAACGCAACCTGGTGGTTGTATTAGGGCCTCGGGAGAAAAGCCTTATCTTAGAAAGAGGTTTCCATCCAAATTGGCAACATATTCGGTGCATATAAAGTGGGCAGCTTCCAGCCAGCCGGCAACAAAAGGACACATAGAAAGTTTTCCAATCATGAGCTGTTTTTCTCTGTAATTATTGGTTACTTTGACACCGAGAACAGTATTCTTGCATGAACCCAGTTAAGCTGCCACAGAAATTTCTCACTATCTGAGGTCCAATACACGGTAATCAGGCATCTTATCTCGTACGGCTTAATTATGATCTTGAGCCGAGATGGAGTTGTCCCATCGACACACTGCTGCAGCACTCTGCTCTGGAGTTTTTTCTTCTTTTTCTAAGGTCGCCGTCTCTTGTTCTCATAGATCCGGGTGCTTATTCTGGCAACCCTGATTCTGGTGGAATTCGCTTCGGAACAGGGAAGCCGCAACAAAGTGAAGACACACTTTTGAGTCGAGGGAGAAGCCGGGGTTGAGACTAGAGCTCTGTGTTTTGAGGCATGTGGATATAATTAAAACATTCCAGTTGTGCAGGGGGGGACATAATAGGGACATGAGATATTAATCAAACTATGCTCTGTAACGCGTACGAGGGAGTATGAACGCAATGTTCCACCTACAAACCATGGCAATCCCATAATCTGAATCTTTTATTTTTCTTATTTTAAATATTAAAGGTGAAATGCACGTAATTAGGTTAGTGCATGTGACTCATAAGTCCTTTTTTTTCTTGAGCAGGTGATGAAGTTCTTTGGCGTTGTGTTGCTTTTTCTATTTGACTGAATATTGTTGTGCCAGAACACATTTAGCATAGGTATGATCATTATGGATCAGCAGAGCTCTTAGCATTCTGTAAACCAAAATATTGCTATTTTGTTTCATTTCTGCCTTCTGTGCACAACATCTGGGCGTCTCTCCTGAGTATTTCCAGATGTCAGAACGCAAATCAAGCCCGTACCTGCCTTCTGTCTTTATCTCCTAAGTGAAAGGACGAGCACGAACAAGCCGGGACCTGATTCTGTGGAGATTCTCTTTGCTCACATTACTCAGACTTATTTATTTATTTTGCAACATGTCTTTCTTCGCAATTGTCCTTGAACATTCTCCATTCTGAGTTTTTATTTATTTGCTTTTTGTGCCATTTCGTACAAGTCTGAGCAGGACAATTTGTGGCTGTGACTTTAACAGCTTTGGCCTCTGTCTTGGCTGCTTGGAGCCCACCCAGCTTAAAGGCTTTATTACTGTCAGTTTGCGGTGGATTTTCTCAATGAGCGGCTGGCTGTGTTTTGACCGCGGGGCCAGACAGGAGTGTGGAGCTTTCTGTTTCAGCGATCGGAGATTCGGGCTGGTGAATGAGGTATCAAGATTATCTGGAGAGATGGAGGGAGAAGTGAGAGGGGTTTATAAAGTGATGACTAGGGGCGAGGCTCAAACAGTGGAGTGATGGTGTGCGTCTGCTATTGAGTGTGCTGATGCAACCAGTCAATGAATTAGACATGATCATTCTTAACTGAAATCCACAGAGCATTTTCTAAATTCTCAATTGTAAATGTAACTGAAGAAGATATATCAGTAAGAATATACTTAGAACACATCATCAGCATTCCGGTAATCTATAGGAAAACCGTCAACGTTTCGATGGCTGAACCATTACAGCTGTTTAAGGAGTAATGTGTGATTCTTCCTTTTGATTGCATGTAGTTTCTACACCTAATCCTCTCCTATCAGACGAGCATGGGTGTATATGGTACTTTAGGTAGAGGAATCAGAAGGCTAAAGTATTAGCTGATTATTTGACTGTTTAGGTGAGGAAAAGCAAATGCTGTCTGTCTGTCTGTCTGTCTGTCTGTCTGTCTGTCTGTCTGTCTG
>JABUIW010000023.1:5375329-5390340 GCA_013363375.1 Menidia beryllina
GGGGGGGATGGCTGAATGTTTTTGACCTGGAAAAAGATTAACAATAATTGATCTACTTCACCCGTTTTCATATTGAGGTCATCAGCTTGGTAATCAGCATGTTGCTTTACAGCTTCGAGGCAGCAGATAAATACATTGATTCAGTTGCTGGGTTTCACTTGAGTAAAAGAAAAAAGCAATTCGATGTAACGATTCCACTGGGATGATACAGTAATTGCATTCCGTATAGATTCAAAGTGACAATCCTGATCAGTGTCCGAGTTCAGCTTCACTGTGTCCTGATGTCTGTCCAGTCTGGTAGTTCGCTGTTAGAATTATGACAAGCCTCCCCATAGTGCAAACAAAACATTTCAACACTAAGGAAATTCATATCCAGATATCTTCATGCAAAACGTGTTTCATTATCTTTACACGTGAGTCAGTTTTCTATGCAGAGACCCCGACATATGTTTGTGTACGATCTCATGAGCATATCTCACTGACCTGAATTCGGGTCCTGAGGGTAGTGGCGTGGTAGTGGTCCAGAGACTGGACAGCGCTGATAGACGGGGAAGGGCGGCAGGAATTCTAGAGATGAAAACAGGCTGACAAGCTAACAGATTCTCAATCAAAGTGCCAGGCACTGTCATGGACGGACCGAGCCACTTCCTGCTGTGTGCTGGCCCCAGTGCAGTGCCAAGCTGCTTAAATGCCCAGCCATTCTTTTAAGAAGGGATGCGTTTCTGACGTCAGGCTGGTGTGATCCCACAGGCATGTTGATCTTTATGGAGTGTTGGCTTCCTGAAGAGAAGCGCTGACTCTGTACCAGAACTGCCGTAAATTCAATTTGGGTATGAAATGGAGAGAGGTTTTACGACTGTATTACCACGGGTTTAAAATACGGCTCTAGTGGAACTGGTCTCAGCCCTAAAATTATCCTTCAATGCAAAAGAAATGATAACCAGGACATGACATTACACTGCCTTAGAAGAAAATTTTGAGCGCCAGTGACCTTTGTCTTTGTCGTCAGTGAGGAGACGTGTCTGGGTCTTCAGGGGTTTGATCCTTGAATCATATCAAAGAGAAGCCATCCAGAGTTTTAGGATGTTAGAACTGAACTAGAACCAGACTCGTCTTTCCACAAGATTCTAATGAGTAATTCAGATGATGCAGAGTGATTGTTCAGTCTGAGGGAGCAGAAAGAGGGCGAACGACAAAAAAATAAATGAATTAAACCTGCATCTAAGTTAGCGGACTGGTCCAGGCCAAAGTTCGAAACATCAGATCATGTGTTATCCAGTTCCAAATTTTGAAGGTAAAAAAATGAAGGAAAAACACATCAGCTCAACCTGAATGTAATCTAGTTTGTGCTCTCTTTGGGCACTTCAGATGTTTACGTGCTGTCACGTTAGCCTTCCACACAGTGGTGCCAGGCTTCTCTCACACGGTGCCCGACTTAATTAAAAGTTACACACATTCATGTTAATTGGATACGGTGTGTGTACAGCACGAGTTGGCACAGGAGCTCTTTTGACACGCTCTGCGTTCATTTAGACGAGACCTCGGCCACAAGCAGCGGAGCAGCGCCTGTGCTCACCTAGGGAGCACTTTAATCCCCTTTTAATCTGTTCATTTTATCAAACGTCGGCATGATGCCTCCTGTCTGAGCTGATTAGCTTGACGAGCTTTTCCCAGAACCGTAGAGCGCCGACCAAATGAATGACGGGAGTTTAATTTCTGCTGCGATGGCTGATGAGCAGTCACTCATCAGTTCTCATTAAGATAAGAACATGATAGAGGGGAAATCCTGACAGAGCCTTATTTGCTTATGGGATAATTATTTCTTATTAATGTCCTGGTTATTACTTCCGATGAGTTTCATTGGGCCTCACTGAGTGTGTTCATGGCACAGTTGATCTAGGTCTGTTATTTTGAGTCAGATTACTTTTGGGAAATTGCTTGCTGACTTGATTGATTTTTATTGCCCAAATGGTATTTCATCCTTACTTTAAAGAGCGTGTCTTTGTGCTATAAAAAATCCCCACTTTTTTTTTCTTTTTCAGTTTTTATTAAAAGAAACATTTACAAACAAAGCATTCATGGTGTTATGTTATATATATTTTAATATACATGTTTATTTTTAAACATCTGTAATGATGAATCTAAAGCACTCCTAAACAGCATTTCATCAAACCTTCTTAAAATCAATTTCCATGTATATGTTATTGTTGACAGGTGGCTAATTTAACTTTATTTGTACTTAGGCAGCTGACTTACTAATTACACATTATTGACATCATCGAGACAATTAGTTCAGCATATAAACGCAATGAATTGTCTCCTCAGTTTAACAATATATTGAAAAAGTCTGTTTTTATTTTTGTCCAGTAAATAAGATAGAATGGAATAGAAGTTTCTTGCATCTATAGTTGGAGCAGAATGACGCGGCCTAAAACTGAATCTTTGGCTGTGATGCTATTGTTTATTGTCAACTGTAGCTTCAGCAATATGTGCAGAAACAATGGGGACCATTGTCTGTATGCAAATGTTCAGTAATTCCAACCAAATCCATCCAGAACAATTCTTTAATATAGCTGTGCTGCTGACCTATATAAAGGGTTGTTTCTCGGGCTCAGACAAAGACCGGAGTCTCCTGCCAGCACGCGTTATTCTCAATGATGTTCGAACATAATTGACTTGAGAGCTCGAGGAGAAGCTCTCTCATTGAAAACATTTACTTTGTCCAAACTTGATTAGCTGTGTAAAGTTGCATGAATTCACCAAAGCACCCACGCTGTAGTGTGAACATGTGACCTCTCTACACCAACCACATCTCTGCATCAGGACATTTTCAGTGACCTCCCCTGGTCAAACAAAAATGCATTTCTTCAATGATGATTGAAGAAATGCATCAGCCTCCAGACGTATGAATATTTAGCTACTGGGTCTTGCAGCTGCGAGAGACCTCAGTCTCACACCACTCTGTCTTTCAGATGAAGAGTTCAAACTGACGGTGATTTATTTAATGCCGGGGTGAAAATGACATGAGGAGCAGAGTGACTGATAGCACAGTATAATAGCAAAAGCAGGTGTGCTCATGCTGATTCTCCTTCTTCAGTTTTATCTTTCAGAAGGTATTGTTTCTGTAAAGCCTAAACCGTATTAATCTAAAACCTATTATTGAGAAAAATCCTACTTTCTCCTTGTGGAAAAAAAGAAGAAAAGTCAGAACTGAATCTGTATGTCTGCACAGACAATCATGCAAAAAAAGCCAAATTTAAAGACTATTGCTGCAGAGGTGGAGAACAGGGAAAGGCAAAGCAAATCATAATCTCGCACTGATCCAGATCACAGTCTTAAGAAAATAGGACACTGGCCTATGCAGTGGATGTACAATCTGAGTTCCTTTCTAGTTGCTCATGTGTTCCTGTGTCTGATCCTCATGATAAAACGAGGTGGGAATTCCTTTTCTTTCCAAGAGAAACTGTTGCAGAAATAAAACTTGAGCTCCATAAAATGGAAAGAAGGCGGATTTCTACTTTGGAGGAAATTGCTCAATGATAAATGAACCATGATTGAAAACTACACTGTCTTAAATATGAGATTTATACAACAAGAAGCAATGCTGGTAGGGCAAATCATTTGAAACAAGATGTATACTGAACGTTTTTGCTGTATATGTACTAATTTCCCTGTGATATTTCATTTGGCTGAGGAAAAATAAGCTGTGAAGTGCTTGTATTTGGATAAATACAAAAGATCCAGTTAACTATGACGGATCAGTGATTAAATCCCAGCAACCTAAAAACAATGAAGAAATAGTTTGACTAAATCATTCGATTAAAATAATATTTATATTTCTATGTTTAATTATGCAAAAGCACATGACACATTCTACCAACAGGCCCTCTTTACGACACTGAACCTGTCCAGAGGCCCATTTCGGTGTGACACCAAATCATCATTAAAATGATTTTTTCTTTTCTTTTTTTAGGGAGCAGCCCATCTTCAGTGTGAGAGCTCACGTCTTCCAGATCGACCCAGCCACCAAACGCAACTGGCTGCCGGCCAGCAAACATGCCGTCACCGTGTCCTTCTTCTACGACGCCAGCCGCAGCGTCTACCGCATCATCAGCGTGGGCGGGACCAAGGTGGGAAACCCAAAAACGATGAGTTTAGCTGCCCACATTTTTATGTAGAATCAAAAGGGAAAAGGGTGCGATGTCAAAGGTCGTGTACTGTAAACGTCTTTTGCCTGAAAGATGCATCAGAGAAGAAGTCGACCAAAAGGAATTTGTTTTTCTCTTAAGAGATCAAAGTAATGCTTGTATGCATTATTCTGTTTTTTCTTATGAGGCAAGCATGGAACGCAGCGGGCAGCATTCACTGATTGGCTCGTATTTTGCTCATCTGGTGCCAGTACTAAGTTGCTGAGGTGATTTAATTGTGGAGTATCTGTTCTGATTCGCCCATTTTGTGCTGCATATCTGGAGAGTCTCCAGATGAATGGGAACGTTTGCTGCCTGGATAGTTCTCTCGTGTGAGGATGCATTAGTTAGATCCCTGCACATTGTCGGTACAATATTTATAACGCGCACGTCGGTAATGGAGCATCCACTGTGATGTTAAAGCGCCTGGGAGTCCAAACTCTAACAGGACATTTTGCTATTAACTGAAATTTGGAGAAAACAAGGCCACTTGTGCCAGCTTCTCCCTGTGAGACTGGAGGCTTTTGGATAAAGGACTAAAGAAATAATTTGGGAACAGATCCACCTGATCGGGCTGTTCGCTTGAGAATATTGCATACACCCCGACAAGCTTCCTCTCAGAGCTCTCTCTCCCTCTACCCTGGTAGTCTTTATCCCCCGCTATCCAACGGACACCCATTGTGGATATATAAATGCTATGGAAGTTGATCAAAAAGCCACTTTTGATTCAAAGGAGCCAACAATCTAAAAATGAGCTGTGGTATTGATGTTTATTGGATTATTTTTCTCATTTGCGTCCCGAAGAAAATTGAAGGTGCTCCCACATTATTCTGTTTATTGTGATGAGCTGCTGCGCAGTGAATAGCTGGCCTCCCGAAGGGCAATCAGCATATTTGCTGGTCTTATGAAGAATAACACTCAAGTAATGAGTTTGACATTTAAAGGTGATGGTTGTTATTTCAACCCTTGCTGGTACATTCTGGATATTTTGAATTATTTGTCCTTGACAACCGTCTCTTAAAATTAGACTGATTCTGATTAAAGGAAGCTGCATGCAAGCTTGTGCAGATAGCCGATAGCTTGTGACTCTGCTACCGTAGTAGCTTTAAAGATTTGGATTCACACAACGTGAAAAGCTTCTGGGGGGAAGCAGTTTTTCAGTGTGTCCAATGTCGCTGAAACTGCATACACGTACATCACTTACATCCCTCTATTCCAACTCAGGGGGGGTATTTTCTGGATCATGTTAAGGTCCTGACGTTTGTCGTTTGAATTCTCTGTGGTGTCAGGCCATCATCAACAGCACCATCACCCCCAACATGACTTTCACCAAAACCTCCCAGAAGTTTGGGCAGTGGGCGGACAGCCGGGCCAACACCGTCTACGGCCTGGGCTTCTCCACCGAGCAGCAGCTTCAGCAGGCAAGAACTAACTCACACACACTCTGGCAGCCCCAAAAAGAAAGATCTGATCTCTTTCTGGGAGGTAGTTGGGTGATTTGACAAACACAGAAACAAACACTTTGTTCAACATCTTGTGCATCCTGATAGTCCCTCATTTGATTCAGCACAGACAATATAAATTGTTCAGATGAATTCACAGAATATTTCATATATAGTTCTATGATGAAGCTACGTGTCAAATAATTTGTCGAACCTAGCAGGAAATGTTGTTCGTCGCGCAGGTTTGACTCACCGTCTCCTTCCACCCACAGTTTGCTGAGCAGTTTAAGGAGGTGAAGGAGGCGGCTCGTCTGGCCAGGGAGAAATCCCAGGAGAGGTTTGAACTGGCCAACCCTGGCCTCAACATTGCAGCTCCCCAGGTGAGTGAAGGAAAACAAACAAACTGCCCATGTCCCGATTGTTCATATCAGTCTAGGAAAAACAAACACAGCAAAGGAAAAAAGCCAAATTGTCCGTGTTTTGCTGGAAAAGCCGACAAAAGCCCACCGCCACTGACGGTTCAGACGAAAACGTAGATTAAGATTTTTCACAAAAAATGCTCACATGGGGTCACATGAGATGGAGAACTGATTTGTTTTGTTAAAACTAACCTTGTGGCCTCAACAAGACAAAATAGCCTCTTTAACTGCGATGGGAGAGCAGTCATCACCAGAGAATTTGTTTCAGTTTTAAATATATACATGAGGGATTAGAAGAAACCCCATCTGGCCGCTTCATTAGTCTCCCAATGGTTAACTCCATTTAAAGATTTCATGCGTGACAAATGGAGATGGGGACGCAGTAAGAGACGCTGGTGCTGAAGGTGTGTGGCGACGGAATAATGACAAGGACTCAGAGAAAGAAGAATGATGGATCAGGAAGATGGGGAATAGAGAGAAGAAAGATGGGGAGGGAGCTGAATCATCTATAATTGAGGGGAATCTGGCTGCTGTGGCCAGCGTGGTCCTGCTGGTACCTGGGCTTTCTTGATAAAAGTTTGACCGTAGAAGAAGATCTGCCTTTTTCTCCACTTTCTCAAACGGCCCTTTTTTGGGGGGCAAAAAATGAGAACAACATCCACCGGAGCAGGGACAACATGAGCACGATGAGAGCACACACAGCCAGGCTGTGATTTAATTTAGCAGAAATGAAGTAAACTGTCACATGCGAGGCATTCGGAGCTCAGAGCCGCTCTGCTTTTTCTGTCGGTTGCTTCTTGTTTCCGAGCCTCTTCGGGCTGGTGCGGCAGCATTAAATGTAAAATGGTAAACGCTTCTTGTGTTTTGTATATACTTCGTGTTAGTCTTTTTCCTGAGAGCTGCTCAGCGGGGTCTGCTACACTGCAGAGTCACGCTGCCAGCTGCGGCCTCGGATCAGCTCTGAGCCACTCGGATAAGATCTGACAGCGTTTATCTGCTATTTATTTTGCATCGCTGGGAGAAAAAAAAAACCCCGTCTGAAAACGCCACCACAGAGCATCGATATAGAGAAGGTCAACACCACACGAATTCCTCAGCAGAAATGAGCAATATTTTTATCACAGCATGTGACATTTGATGGCAAACCTTTTGTAAATGTTCTTTTCAGCAAAGACGTTTGTTTATTGTTGCTCCGCTCAGCGGCACAAAAACGGATCAAAGATCCGAGGTTTAAAAGACGGCCCCCACCTTTCTCTTCCTGAGGTTTTACCCGTGTAGTTGTATTATGTTGAAGGGGGTTTGAGGCAGAGGCATCTCTCTACTCATTTTACATCAGAATGACTTTATTACCTTTAAAGTTATTAACTAATAGCCCCATGATTTGAGGAAGACTTAGTGAGCATCTTTTAAGGAGACATAGCTGAGAGAATCTGAGAGAATCTGGCTCCTAGATTTTTTATTGAATAGACTGTCCGCTGTGCAACTGTGTACAGGGAGTCATTCCATAACATCTTGGTTATGATTGGAGTATCATATTCTATTCCTTATTTAATTAAAAATATCCCTTTTATGTTGAGGGTTCACTTTTTTTTCTGCTATCAGAGCTAAGGTGGCAAACAGCATGATGCTTACATGTTTGCACAATGCAAACATCTGGATCAAGCTCTCTGGATGTTGTGAGGACTTGAGCCATCCAGCTAGGTCCCTAGTTGTAAGTTTGGATGAGAGCCAACATGCGAGTGAAGCGAGTGTCTCTCCTGTGAATTCGCAGCGAGCGAGTGTGTACGCTGACCTGCTGGATATTTTAGATCAGCCTGCCCTTTAAATTCATTAATACTGCACACATGTCAGTGATATTGATTAAAAGGAAATAACGGTCATCATGGAGGAGATGGAATTCATTTTTATTATCATTTTTTTTAAGAAGAAAAGAATCCTTAGCTTTCTTCTTGAATCACAACCTCCAAATAGCGAGTTTACAGTCCTGAGAACTTGTCTCACATGAACGAGCTCCTGCTTTTCTGATGGTTGTGCAGAAGGACAACTGTGCATTTTCCTAATAGGAATCCTCAATTGCAGCCCTCTTTGTGAGGGAAATATAGCTGCTCAAACACACAAATGAAATCAATGAGAAGAGAACATGGCCAAGCTGTCAACGCAAACTGGATTTTAAGGCAGACGAACTTGTTTCACACAGGTTATGTGTTAATATTTCATTTCGGGCAACTTCGCATGTGCAAAATGGATTTCTTGCCGCTGCATGTTGGCAGGCAAGAATTGCCTCTGGATGTTATGTTATACTGTACAACCCACAATCAGGCACATACAGAAACACCACAAAGCCACAAAGCCCTCTGACAGAGTAGCAATAAATAAATGAACACTTGTACATCTCAGCCATTTTCTGAAAACCGGATATAAAAGACCTTAGTTCAGCTTTAGTTGACTGCAGCTGTGGGAAATAGGGCAGTAATACCTAATCTACGTTGTTATGGGCTGTGAGCTCATGAGGGTGAGGCATTTCTGAGCTACAGTGCCAAATATTGATGTGTTTGAGTACGGCGATAATGCCAGTTAAGAGCACTTTTGAAGCTGTTAAGCCTTTTATAAACGGTTGCCAATATGTGCGAATGCCAAGTCCTTTCCTCTAAACTCGTGGACATTTCCATTCTGTAAACAAATTAATTAATAGCTTGTTGCTGGACTTCACAAATATTTGTGTCAATACTTACAGAATACATAAGGATGAGAATGTCACAAATTGTGGCTGTAAAAACTCATAGAACCCGCACAAACCTGTTGGTTTGTGTCGACGCCGTCTTTGTGTTGCAGCATCTCCGGCTGCTGGGCAACAACCCCGGTCAGTGGCTGTCTTCAGTGTGGCAGAGCTGTAGTTTTGCAGCCTCCGGCTGCAGAGTGCGTGTTCCTTTTCTGATATGCGAGCAGCAGCAGGGGATCTACATGTAGTAAAGCTCAAGCTTTCAGCTCTATTTACAGAGCTCAGAGATGGAGGAGAGAGTAAAGCCAGTGAGCTGAATACGAAGAATGAAAAACCACAAAAAAAAAGAAAAATAATTTATTGGAACCGGTCACATTCACTGAATTTTTAAAGGAGATTTCTCAATTTCTTGTGATCTTGATCAGAACTAAGCCCTTGAACATGAATGTGTAATATGCTATGCTGGAGACCATGGTTTATTTTCTATGCATTCAGAATTCTGGAGGTCAATAAGAGGTAATAAGGCCATTGCATATCAGATGAAGTGCAATGTGAATGTTAAATAAATAGATCAGCAGTAGTAGAGAATGAACACACTGGCACATTTACTCAAGGATGGCCAGAAAAATATAACTTTCTTTTCTGGTTGTCACCTTGCAACTGCTAAAAATTATTTTGGAACTTTTATGGTGTGTTGTATCACCACGACACCATTATGTCCAAATGATTCTTTTTTTTTTTTTTTTAAAGCAAATAGTCCAACTATTTTTTTTTAACTCAGAGGTTCTGCTGACAAAGGCCTTTTTGTCTTTATTAGCATCTTCCTGAGAATCTCTAAATATATTTCCCTTCTGCTGACAGTGCATTTCTTTTGGAAACAAATGTTCCTCTCCTGTGTTTTCCCTCTTTTCCCATGCTCGGTGTGCAGTGTGAACGCACACTCTGTGTGTTGCTCAATAGCAAATAGAGCCTGTGATTTGTAAACAAATCTTCAGCATTTCTGTCTGGCACTGCACATTTAACACAAATGTCTGACCTATTGTGATCTGAATGGTAAAACAATGCATGGTTCAGGCCTATGTGATTTCTAGAAATTGAACTGGAATGCTTTTGGTGCTGTTGCTCAAAGATGTACCACAATAACTTACTAACTCAGCTATAATACAATAATACATTTAATGACCATGATTATGTTAAGTGTACAGCTTTTATCTCTGCACATACGTTTGTTTGATAAGGTAAAATAGATACATTTTTTAGAAATATAAAGAAATGAAGGATAATCTTTTGAGCATTATGTTTATAATCCAATACTGTATATTACAACCTACGAGCATTGTTGGTTGTGAATTCAGATAAAACAGATAAGTTGGAACTCATCACTTAAAGCTGTCAACGAAATGGAAAAAACAAAGGTCTAAACACCAAAAAGGTCTATGTCTTGCATGAATAAATCCTTTTCCTAAGTTAGTATTTGTTCATTGATATCCATCTTAAATCTATTCATATGTCTAGTAGGAAAAAGAGGCCGCAATCTATTGAACTACATAGTGAATATAAAAAAAGAGTGCCAGCCCAGCTGGAAGTAGAAGCACTTCCCTTCTCCTGACGGGTCACAGTTAAGTTTCTGCCTGCTGATTGGAGCTTTTCCCCCACTCTGCATATCCTTCTACACATGTTTAGAATCTATGCAGAAGAAGTCAGAGAGGCAGGGAGGGATACGGTTATTAATATTTAAAAAGCACAGACTTGGTATTAAACTAAAAAAAAAGGAATGTATGTGTACAGCTCTGTTTGCAGGATATGGGACAGGTAAGTAAGGGAAGCCGGTGCAAATGCATGGAGACATGAATTAGTAAAGCAGGGGGGAAAAAAGTTGGAATTTTAGAGAGCCAAGGGAGAAAATGGACTAATGCTTAGATAAATAAGTAAACAGTGTAGATGTACTTAAGACAAACAGTGCTGAAGCGATGTCACGAGGAAAGCTCGTAAGAAAGTTACTGAATATTTCAAATATCAAGAATTCCACTGTGTATTCAGTGTGGTTTCTCCACCGTGAAGTGTTAAAGTCCCCATAGTTGTGAGGTCTGACATTATTCACACTGATATGGTGTCCCCTGTAAATGTCACGTGGTCATATAAACATTGTGGAGATAACTTGGATGTGTGGGTGGTTCATTGTCATTTAAATGACAGGAATTGTTTTCATCCATTGTTTTACAAAAAAATAAAAATGATCCTCTTTCTCTTTCCCTATGCATCATGGGACATGTTTCTCCCTTTCAGCTCTCCCAGGTAAGAACACACAACAATGCAAAGGCAAAGTTTTTCTGTCTTTTAAAATGCATTTGTTCTTTAATCAGAAGAACGACGGCTAATCTTAACGTGCGCCCATTGAGCTCATTCATCTGCAGTCTAATGAGTTTATAGCAAATTCAGTTTTCAAACTCAGCGGCACAAGGGAGGAAACTTTAAGGAAAGAAGCAACAATACAGAATGTTAACTATACTTGTTTAACATAGTCGTCTTTCTCATACGGTCACCTCGACATCAACTGTTTTACTAATATCAAACATGTAATTGGATGACATGCATACATGCACGTTAGATTTTTAGATTTCCCATTGATTGATTAGTTAATTGATATTTTGTTGAACCAATTGTACGTTAATGTCTGCATTGCATCCTCTCAGCCTGTCAGCATATGGAAAAACTGCTGTAAATTTGTAATCCCATTTATGACTTAAACATGATCTGTCACATTAATTATTCAGGGATACACCAGGCCGATCTGTATGCTTCAGGGGCAGACTAAAGTTATCTCGTAGTTTTCGGGTTCATTTTTCCTTTTCCTCCGTGTGGGTTTTCTCTGGACACAGAGCTCATCAGCATGAGTCAGTTTTCTGCGTTTTAAGTCCTCACCCCGTCCACGAGGAGAGCCTGAACGCCGCTGAGACCGAGATAATAAACTGTGGTCCTCAGGGGAGTTCAGTCGGGCTCGCTCAAATGAATTATAAAGCATCTCTCTACAGTGAGTGCAAGGTTATAACGTTCAGCGAGCAACTTCCTTGTTGACAAGATCAAGTTGAATTTTTTTCTTTATCTTTTTTCTTGATGAGAGGAGAAACACGGGGTGGTTCAGAAATGTGCTTGAGCCACTGCATTTCATGTGCTCTTTTTCAAAAAGGCGATTAGTTTTTTCAGCCTTCAGCCTCTAATTTAGGAAAAGGCTTCACCCAACTGCGTGACAGGACTTTTGTGGTCAGCCCGGAACGAAAATATCAAGGCAAACTGGTTAGAACAGGCTGGATTTGACATCTGTGTGATGTTATAGCCAGTCTCTTTTAAATGTGGGGAAGAAGAAGGGTTCATCTTTATCTGCATTGCTGCTCGGTTTGTTTAAGCTTTACATCGCACTGAAGTTTACTCTCAAGAAAGATTGCAAAATAAATGCTGACTTTCAGCTCCAGAGGATTGCATCTCTTTAAACAAATCTCCGATAGAAGAACTTGAAGTTGGGTCAAGGCCTAGAAATAAGTATCTGACTGCAGATCCATTCAGCAACATCAGTTTAAAATACCAGTTATTCAGTTTGTAGTCCTTACCAACACTGCAATATTAGTTTGATGGTAGGTCTGGCTTGATTATGGAGGTGACAATAATGCTGAAGAACCGTTCAATGTGTTCATTGAGAAGGCAGTCTGCCATTTTATATTTCTCTTATGATAATCACTTAATCAGGCAGGTCATTTGTTGACCGACCAAGATAAAATGCTTAATTTCCACAAGACAAAAAGAAATATTTGACAGATAAAGCACTATTGATTACAGGTGGCAATTACTTAAACTGCGGTAAAATGCACAATTAAGCATAAGAATAGCAAAGGCAGCTTTTTTTTTTTTTTTAGCAGCCCTTCACGACACGATAGGCAATAGCACAAAGGAGCAGCCAGAAGTGATTTTGTGGATTTTTTTCCCTTTTATAAGGTTACCATTTCAGACATTCATGTCAGGCAGAAATTACAAAGGATGTCTGAGCCCACTTATCCCTTCACTTTATTTCTATTGCATGTACTTCAGCCAGGGCAGAGCAATTTGCCCTCATGATTCGCATTCATGTATTCACTGCCTCTCACTTCCAAACTCCAGCCACTCAGTATGACTTTCAATTAGGAAGTCTATCAGTGGGGCCTGAACCTAGGTAAAGAACCCCTTAGTTTAGTTTAAGAACCCTCTAAACTAAACAATAGACAACAAATTCTGCCATTATGTACTTTCATTTGAACTCAAACTCGATTCAAATTGACAGTCAAGATTACTGCGACATAATTAAATTGGGAATACTAATAAGAATGTTCTCTTAATTTGCACTGAAGTTCTGTGTTTTTGGTCATGAGTTATCACTTTAGCTTGCTGTCAGATTCGCAGTACATGTAATTATTGTGCCGACTCTCACAAGGCAGGACAATTACATAATGTTTTTTTTTTTAAAATGCAAACACAAACAAAAGGTGAGCATCTGGAATGAGAATCTGCACATCAGGTTATTCCTGTTGAATCCAATCAAACAAAGCACCCCGGCTGCACGCATCACATCTGCTCAGGGCCTGTTTACGGCAGCCCAGATGGGACGCATCGAGTACCGACAGGCACAATATCTCCACGCGTGCATGAGAGATGTTTGTGTTTTTTCCTTTAGCTGTCTCCATCTCTGAGAAGCTCTTGCATTTTTCTTCTTCTGTAACTCGTTGTGCCGCAGGAGCTGTCGGAGGATCGTCACTCTCCGCCGCTGCTGACTGTCAACGGGCCTGGGGAGGAGAAGCTGTTTCGCAGCAAGAGTGCTGAAATGGAGCTGACGGCCGAGAAGGAGAGGGTCAAGAAGATGCTGTCTGAAGGGTAACAGATCGAGTTTGTTTGCTTGCTCAGTAGTATCGGCTGTATAATCAGCAAAATACCCAAATCTGCCAAAAAGCCAACTTTTACAAAAGTAAACGGATCACTTTTATGTTGGAAAGTTTCCATTTTTTAATAAAATGCAATTAAAATATTTAACTCTTTTTAATCCCGCCTGCACTTTAGAAGTGAGCACTGTCATGTTTTGGTCATAGAACCAATCCATGTGTCCCACTCTTTTTCTGAGCTTTTAATGAATCAAAACCAAGACAGACCCCTCTTCTAGTTAACATTCATGAGCAAGGCAGACATGCCATTACCATAAAAATAGCATCATTTATTTTTACGTGCCGACTGTGGTGTTTTGGATCTGTTACTTGATTACATCATGTAGAAACATTGTGTTTACTCCAGAGTGCTATTATTCTTTGCTCAGTGTTGGATCAAAAGCTAGTTTGTTATGCATGATAGAAAGTTACTGTTAATATTTTATGACTACATTTACTGGCCTTCATTTACATTTGAATATTTATTTGAACAAAGAGCTGGCAGGGACAAAATGAGGTGACAAGTTTGCTCAAGCCTTCCACATAAAAAAACAGTCCAACAATGCACAAAAAGACATAAAATACACGATAAAAGAGCTAGAGCAGCAGATGTGTGTGGGAGAGGACCGACATGAATGGAAATGTTATCTTTCAGGGGTTTGAAGGTTACTGCAAATGTCTTCTTCTTCCAGCTTGGTTACATAAGCAGAAATAAAAGCTTGTAGAATATTGACAGAAGCTGCTGAAATGTGTCCTCAGCTACAATTTCTCAGATTTTTAGGCATTCAACTAAAGAATTAGATTTTTTGATTGAATTCCCATGTTTTGATAGTCCCAAATGTCTCTATTTTCATCTGTACCTCAGCGATTTTATTCAGAATCCTTCCATTTCGGCTTTTGGAGATTTACTAAGAACAGGAAGAAAATAATATAGGACCCACCACAATATATTCACTTTTTGAGATGGTCCTTATACAAAAACCCCTTTGGCACATGGTGCAGATGCTATAGTTACTGCATTAAACATTTAATGTCATCCAATTGTGAACATGATGGCTGCAATTCATCTTTAGGGATTTTCTAGAATTTTTTTTTTCAGAAATGCAACATATTGAAAGCAACCTGGCATGGCAAAAGTGAATCCTGCCCACTGGGAAAAGAGTTGTGTTTTTAATTGTATGATGGTTGTTCTGTCAGCCATCTGCACCTCCTACTGGGCTAGTAGTGAGAATGCAGCAGTCCCAGGAGAGTCAGTCAACTTCTTTTACTCTCCTATTATTATTATTATTATTATTATTATTATT